>JAQFYG010000428.1:0-31075 GCA_034694325.1 Entomobrya corticalis | reverse complement strand
CCATCACTTCCCCTGTCATAAAAATTTCTCAACAAAACAGCGAGAATTGTGCTACAACTAGGCTTACAAACTACCCGTAGTATTTTTTCACCAACTTGGTGATTATTATTATTTGATGCAAAGGTGTGCACCTATATAAAACGATCACAGAAGCAAATGTTGTTCACAATATGTATAGTGGCAATAAGCACCTATTTATAATGGGGTGATATATGACTCCAAAGAAAGGTATTATCCCGATTCTCGTCATTAATTTATTTAGTGACAAACACACTAGTTTCTTCTCCCTTTGCTGGCGTCTCCTCTTTATGCATTCTTCTGCTTTTTCACTCCTTTTTCTTCATAACCAGCAAGACAGATGAATTCAGCTTTCTTCGTAGAAGTTAGAACCGAAAAGCAAGAGTTGCAAAAGACATTCAAAGAAAAACATCATGATCATCATCACTATTCATCACGCTACCATTTTACTGGCTCAAAATTTCAATGTAAAGTTGGAAAGAATGTGTTTGAAAGAATGCACGGAGTTCGGGGTTTACACGACATTTATATTACCAAGTATTTGCAGCTTTACCACCCTTTATTCTTTACTTTCTCTTTTATAATTACATTTTAATATGTAGTCGGCGAGAACATAGACACGGCTTATATATTCTACGTTTACTTGGCAGAACATGCGTCAATGCAGTTTTAATTTCAAAAGTTTGAGCAGCTTGCCATTCGTACATTTTGTCTTGCCTTTTACGCGACGGAGCGTTTGAAGACCAAGAATGTATGTACCAAAGAAAAAGAAAGTCTAAAAATGGTGAAACTAGGTTGATGTCAATTACTAGTGAAGTCCGAAAAGAAATTGGTTAAGAGGATGCAAATATGAGGTGATAGGTTAGCCAAAAGAATCAATCCAAATTATTTTCCTCAAAAAAAGGAGGAAAGCGTGTTTGAAAGAGTAGAGATTTGTTCATTTTCCTTGAGTGCATTACAAGACCATTCATCTTTCAGGACAAGCCTACTTCGTATCTTATAGGTGGTTTCACCTGTAATTTGTGTATAAAGGTAGTTACTCATACAAGTAGTACTAGCATCGTCATCATCATTAGCGTGGAAAACGATGTAAGGAAACAACGGTAATACAACGCATTTTGCCACGAAAGGGAAGAAGTGAAAGTAAACGGCAAGACGTCATATCCATAACACTTTTCTCCTTCTATAGGTTATGTATGTAGTAGGGAGTATAAAGGGAAAGGATTTCTGTGTGAAGATAATTTTTCTATAATATGTGATGTACTTACACTGGCTTCATTGGCATTTGCTGAAATGAAATGTTAGTAGGCCATTCGCTCACTCACTCCTTCCCCCCTCTCCCTCTCTGTTTGGTTGGTTATTGTTATTATTGAATGAAAGTGGTGAAAACAGTGAATCAAGTTTGTAACACGGCAGAACTCTGGGATTCACGTAAGTTCTCAAGATGAGCTACGTAACAGAGCTATAAATTTTGTACTTCTGACATGGCATACACATATTTTCATACCTGTGAGGCGTGAGCGTATTGATATATAATGTGCTTTCAATAATAATAATATGTACAATCCAATCTGAAAATTCTCTGGAATAAGTATTTACTACTGTCAGTCTAGAATGTACATTTAGATTATGAATAGTGACTATCATCTTAACATGTGTGTGGTGAACCTGGAAGATGCATTGAACTATAAGCAGTGTAGGTAGTAGAACTAGTAGTAGCCTGTCCATCAGTCATATTATATAATACTTTTTTCTATCGGAGAACGTGCGTGCTCATAATAGTAATAGCGGTGGGGATTCATATCTCTTCCTAGTCATGTCATCGAGTTAGTAGGCCGTAATTTCACATCGAATTCACGCAATTCCTAGGAAACAACTAGCTTTGCTTTGCATCATCTTACATGATTAGAATCACATGTTGGACGATGATGATGATGCCTAATATGAATTGAGTACAATATCATCCTCGATGAGCACATGAGTGTGAAGTTTGAGTAGGAAGACTATATGTAATATTATTTATTCTATTAAAATATTTGCTTCTGTAACTGGCAGACGAGAGCGTAAATGACAGCATTTTTATATTAACTTTTCTTCACGGGCATAGAGCAAAAAATATACGTGAGGGTAAAAGTACTGAAGCAGAACTAAGTTTACTTCATACTTATGATACCTTATTCCTGAAATGGCAAAATTAATTTCCATTCTCCCTGTTATCTTCTCAGAATTCTCACTGCTGTACAATCTTTCATTAAACAGAACTCTCTTCCTTTCTTTCCCGCTCTGCTTCTCCTTTATGCTACTATTGTGTTCATAAACACCATTGGCATTTATTTGTAACTTTTATTATGAATATTCTGTCAGAAGCAGCATAAAAGATTAAGAAAATCGTATATTATTATTTGCCAAAATTGCCATTTCATATTATTCCTTCTTGCCATTCGATATGGAAAATCTCAGTAATATTTGAGGGCTATGTGTTTGGCATTCAGGAAAAGACCTTCATCATTCACTCATGCTTGTAGTCAAAAGAGGAGAACAACTGGCTGAGCTGTGAATGAGTTTCTCTTTCTCAGTGAATCGGAATGAGAAATTCCACGCATTCCATGATTTCACTGTAGGCAAGTGGCGATGTTTGGGTCTGTATTTTGTATCGCATTGCCCTGCTAATGTCAATACATAAGCTTAAGTAGGCTCTTGTTGTAGGTTGTAGTGCCCTCGTGCATATAATATTGCGATATTGCCTCATGACTCATAACTCCCTGTATAGGGCATTGCATTTTAAGGAATCCCGAATGCGAAACCGCGTTTCAGCTTTCATGTCTCTATTATGCATCGACTATTGAACCATTGTTATTTGATCCTTTTTGACGAAGTATCTATTGTCAGTTGTCTGATGATGTTGTACATAAATGAATATTGCGGACATAAATACTTGTCATTTTCATTGTAGTCCTTATTGTTAGAAAACAACCAATTCTAGTACTGGTAATATTTTTCCCGTGTTAAGGTTAATTTGATTTTTAGTGTTCGATATGACAATAATATATTAAGCAGAACCAGGTACATGAAATTTTTGTGCTATTTACTATTTACATAATCTTGATCTAAGATTACGGTTAAGTTGTTTTATGGAAGCACGTTTTGACTACGCATTTTTTATATCTGCTGGAGGTGTTATATTTATGTTAAACTACCACTTATCAAGATCCCATAATATATGGTTATTCCATTACGCTGATGACTAAAAACTTTTGTGAAGGATTTCATAATGATATAGAGAATAGAAATATTATTACAAATGACATGGCCAATGTAATGTCAAATACATATGACATAATTGACATAATACCTTTGTAATAGTTGACAAGATAATTTTAATTCAGTAGATATTTATCATGGTGGTTTTATTCTGTTTTTGAATGTCACCTCAAAAAAATTAGCTCCTTTCGTTTGTAATTCTTTATTACCCATTACTTAAAAACATAAATTTTGCACGCAAGATTCTTGTAGCTTTCGTATTAAATTGCTATCTTTAGGTTATTAAAACTGAGCTCACTATTATGTCAAATTCATATATCGCATGCATACATCACAGTCGATTATCGATCGTGATTTTCTAGGGATTACTCTTTTATTTTTAAAACGAAAATAAAATATCTGTACAGACAATGAACAGAAAATGGTAACCTGAGATTTTGGAGAATACCATTTCTGATCAAATTCTCAATTTCCAAGGCGTTATATTGTAATGCTATGTTCACTCACACTTCTTAACGAAAACATAAATACTCTGGCCATTAAAAATATTTTTTGTTGAACATATTTGTGAACTTGAGATTAAAATTGTATTCTGTCTGAATTAGGAAGTCTATTTACATTACTATTGCATAACATCGCATTTAAAATATCGGCATTAAGATAAATTTTACAGCGATAGAGAATCATTGACAGTATATTAACATTATTGTTTGCATCCGACCTGTTATATTGTGCTATTTAGGTTGTAATTAAATTTTATTACCTAATTAGAATTAAATATGAGACATGCCTTCTCATTCATTATTATGGAATGAATAAAATTTTGTAACCAAAACCATATCCGTATCAGCAAGTAATAAAAATACTATTACCTCAACGTAATGCCTATTTAATAACTACAATAATAACGTCATTTTTTTGGTGACAGTCAGTCAATCTCAATAACGTTGACTGCAGTGATCGACCCGATCACGAATAGTTAAAACAGGAATCTGACAAGTACGTTTTTAGAAAATGTTGGAGCAGTTTGCAGTCATGCTAGTTTCAATAAATTAAAAAATCCAATAAAAATATCTAAACAGTTAGAAACAGTTAGTTTGGCGAAGATCCTCTCAAGGCTTAATCATGTATACGTATACTATGATCAATGATCGAAAGGATATATTATACATGATAGTATGTCTTTAAATAACATCTTTGCTGCTGAAAAGCTTTTTGAAAGTAAAGCTGGTGCCACTAGCTCCATGAATTATTATTATCTATTCTTTCCACATCTCCACTCCAAAATGTATGCCAACTAATAATAAACCACGCATGAATATATAGAATTGCCATAAATTACAAAGCTCATATAATATTGGTGATTAACAAACACTGCCTTTTAGGATTATACATTCATGCATAAAATTGGCATCATGCAGTTCTTTCAAGAATATGCTTGAATCAAGTCAAGTAGGAGCATAAGTACTTATTTAAACAAAAATGCTCAGTATTTTTGTCAGACCTATGCTGACTGTTGACTTGTTTTGTTTGTTATGTCACCATTGCATTAGTTTGGCTTGCTCTCATCATCAAGCTGACACCAAAACTGTACCTGTTCTTTGTTCTATCTTTTGTACCGTGATTACATTGTAGCTTCAATTCAAAATTAATTAAAAATAGTACGTTTGATTAGCTGATCGATGTAGTATACATGTCATGTCGTAGTTTAGCTTGACAGTAAAACATTGTACTGTTTAACATAGCGGAAAGTCATGTTCATCAATTTTACAGAATATTGTTAAAAACGTAAACAAAATTAGACAATAGCCTGCAATAATTGTCCTGACACGATCTAACTTAATGACGTTTTAAAACTTTTAAAACAAGCCATCGTCTTTCTTCAGCTGCCGATAACTTCGACGTGCAACTAGAACTAATTTGCCTACTTGGTCATAAGTAAATAATGCATTAATAATAATAAAGCCTTTAAAATGCTTTGTAGGGATAAGAAATAAACTGTAGGTGTTACGTGTAGGGAGGAATGGAGTGCATTCATAACGCTTAGAATACTTACAATTATTGATGCATTCATGCAGGCGAGATTTTATTACACTTTAAAGTTCATCACATCATTTATTTATGTTGCAACATTAAATGATGGTTTGTTTGCACTGGAACCTGACTGACATGCATGAAGTTTGGCATAAAATGCCTTGGCATAGGCAAGTTTTATTTTTTGCAATGCTGTAGGCAGTAGGCACGCTACATTAAATCTGTAAACATTAAGTACTGTCATACTGTGTTTGTCATCATCATTATTGCTATTATGATTATTATATTTATTTTACTCAAATAGCAAGACGCAAACGTATTCGTATCGCGACAAAATTGGGTTTGTGCTGTCTCACTGTTGTCTGGTGTATGGATAATTGTGCTCGATGGTGATCTATGTTGTTTTAGTGGATGCATTGCATGACCTTCAACAGTTGACAGTATGGAACTGGCTGCTCTTTGTCGCTGATTTGCCCACTGTTTTTTATTCAATTACATTACTCGCATTCGCATAAACGATAAATACTGCCGGGATTTATCCAGAAAAAGCACAGCACATACTTAAATTTGAAGTATGGTACTCTATTGTGCAATGAATAATATCAACAATTTTTAGTTTTTCTCAATCAAAATAATCAGGGAAAAACTTTAGACACGCAAATCAGAGTTGTTGATAATTACGTATGTGTAAATTTGATTAGCTGTAAAATTAATCGATTTTTTCAAGTTTGCGGGTAAAGGTGAAGTCATTTAGTGTAGCGAAAAATAAAAATATAGCCAGATGGATACTTTAAATAGGATATTTAAAGACTGAATTGTAAGTTGGATCAAACAAGCATTGTATGTTTTTTGTATTTTTGTTACTTGCTTACAGGAACAAAAGCGAAAATTGTTCCATACCTCAGTATACGAGTCAGCAACGCAGCTGCAGAAACTGTACGTGCAGAGTTGTAGAAGACTTCCAGCTTATGGTTGTCGGTTGGTCGTTGTAAAGGAGCTGCTTCGGGGGAAAACTAAGAAGAAGGTAAATAATAAGAATATTAATAACTCGAAATGCTTTTGCAAAACAATATTAATAAACATGAATCTATGCCAGTGAGAAATTGCAAATATGTATTCGTATGTATAAGCTTGAGCAGTTTTCCTTGTCATAATGAGTTGTCATTTGATAAAGTCATAGTCAAAATTGGAGAAGTAATTTGAGTACTGAATTACAGTATTGAATTACCCCTACAAGTTGTTTATTGCAGAAGGATTTTTATGAAAAATAAATCGAAAAAGACGATTCTTGGAAGGCGTCACATATTTTACTATCCATGTAGTCAGAGTTAGTTCTCAGCATTGCCTAATGAAAAGGCAGAAACCGCAGATGTTAGTGTGTAAAAAGTAATCTTAGCAGTTCACAAATTGTTTTGTCGTCTGCCTATTTAAGTCGCTGACTTGATTGTACTTCCACGAAAACCTAAAAACCTAGTGTAGTCTCTTCCCAAGTACAAAGATAGCCCTTCTTAGCAGCCCAAAGTAGAAGCGAACCACTCTGCATAATAGGCAAGAGATGCTTTATTTATCTCGTGTCTTTAACTTCTGATTACAATCTACAGGCTACTCGTCTGCTTGGAATCGGGCCGGAGAAAATTATTTTGCTGGATTGCCGAACAAAAATACTGGCCAGATCCCAGCCAACTACAGAATTGATTCAGGTGCGCTTTTTTCTCTTATTTTTCTTTCATAAAACGAAATTGTTATTTATCGGAGGAAAAATCTGCACGTCTGAGCTCTCAATCTGACTCTGTGATCTATTAGAAGTTGGAACGATGCGTATTCATTTTTCTTCTACTTGTTTTCATTTCTTGACAACAGTGGCGTGCTGGAGGGGGACGTAACCACGACCGACTAATACTAGAATTTCGTGGAACACGATGGTCCCTTCTAGTTCCACCTGTGAGCAGTGGTTCCTCTTGCGGTGTTCCCTGTGGGCATTTAGGATCTGTTGGAGGTCTACGTGAAGCTGGACGAGCCTTATGGGCTATCTTACGAGAAATGGATTCTAACTTTTTGGACGATTTTTCCCTTTCACGAAAGGTTACGCAGAATGAGTCAGGTAGGTGACTTCCAATTATGATTGACAAGTAAAGAACTGATTTCTTTATGAAACATGTGACAAAGTCAATGCGAGAAATATCAACGACCTGATACCAAGCGTACTACATTTATTCATGCATTATCGATTTTTCGTGTATCATGTACATTTTTTATTTTACTTGTACACTAACAAGTACACAATACTTGTATTTCAGATTCACAAAAGAGGAAATGGAAACTACGCTCATTAAATGTGAGTCCGGAATTGGAGCAGCTGGAAAAAATACTTCATTTTCCCGAGGAATTGGCTTTAGCGTTGGCCGATACAGAGGCACTTCTATTTTGCCAGGTACTTCTTTTGAAAGAATATTCATTTGCATGTACAATGTACTGCTATAAATAAATTGTTGTTATTGTATACGAGCGTTTTGTTGTGTCATTGTCATTAACTGATAGCATATCAGATATGCATGCATAGTTCAGAGGTTAAATCGTTACTTTTATGAATGTTTTTCAGTAAATTCAACAACTTGCATCCATTTTTATCATTGCTTATTTTTAGCGATTGAATCCTATAGTATTTCTTCGAGATTTTGTTTTTCATACTAGTAATGACATTCGCTATTACCAATTATAATTCCACATTCTCAAGCCATTATTTTTTGTAACCGGTTAGCTCTATACTTTTGCTAAAGCTATTAATAATATATCATTACTTTTGTTTGTTACTAGTTTTTATATACTCACACAAAGATGCAATATGTCATATTCAACAGGAATTGTCTCCATGCATGGTTCTATATACATACGGTTCAGTTTTTATGTGAAACGTCAAAAGAATATGGGAATGTAGCTTGTCATTTTCTTCCTTCATCTCTCCCTTTCTTTATCCTTTTGTTTGTTATTTGGCACGGACGTTTGAAGTACACGTTGCTGCTGTTTATTAGTCTCTCCAACTATAAAAGCACTATGAAATGCGCCAGATAATGTTTCTTATATGGGGATTTTCTTGGTGACTAAATTCAGGTTGCCCCATTAGAGTATCTACGTCATGTAACCATGGATATTGGCGGCGCAGTAACAGAAGGAATTGGCAGTGACCCTTCAAGCAGCCAACTGGGGATATCAGTACTCATCGATCGCTTTAATGAGGTAAGTTCCTTTGATGAAGCAAAAGTCCTGTAGTACTTCACGTGTCTTAAGAAATTTGTAAAGCACAGTAGTACGGTTGTTTGTCACCGCAGGTGTTCCTTACATAATTTCCTTTGCATATCTGTATTTAATATATACATAAATACCTATCATTCATATTATCATCATCAAGAATCTTCAGTGTACACAAAAAATCCTTCTCCCTAAAATCCTAATCTTGGGGGGAAAGAGGATAAGCAAAGTAATATTTATTTGAGGAATGGCGCGGTTCTTTTTGTGTCGAATGTTTCGCAATGTATACTCAGTCAAATACTAGATTTTTTTCAAAGCCTTTTGAAAAGATATTACTTTATACTTCGTTCTGTGCTTGAAAGCTTTTTCTAACCCTCTTCTGCCCAGTGGATACTTTTTACTATTATTACACTTTGAACCCAACTAGTCTAGCCTACTCGTTTAATGTAAACACAAACAGGCATCTATACATCCATTGCTTTGCATCTTCAACACTCATCATCACGTTTTTCTCTTCCTTTGAAACTCATTAAGCTTGCTATAATTACTTGCCTTTCTTTCGGTCATGACTACTAAAAGAAATCTCATGCTTCAATGCAGGAAAAAACCTTGTATCTGTGGCTACAATCTCTGCACTCCCATACATTTTTCTCACCTTCTACATCAACTATATAAATACGTGAGTGAGAGAGAGATAGAGAAAAGAGGCCTCGTGAAGGGGAGAGATGTTTACAGTGAGTAAGGAGAATGTATCAGAATCTCAGCATGTCTTTTTGACTTTCACTTTGTGATCATAGAAAACCCCTGTGGTGATAAATATTGTGGTATGGTGGCTAAATACAAGTAGGTATGGAAATACGCGTGGTTATCATTTTGTGATATATTTAGTAAGAGCTTGCAGCCAAATTTTAACCCCATTTTCCTCTCTTAACAGCGGTCTATAACTATTATACGAAATACCATAATGAGCTGTTTCAAACAAGGAACATACAAGTATTATCAAAATTAGCCAGGAAGTATGCTGGAAAAGCCTTTTGCTGGTAGCAAAATATTTAAAAAATACACTTTATTAAATATAACTGGACAAGTCATTAATAACTATTCCTGTGATTTAGTTGCTCTCCTTCACTCAAAATAATATGCATCACTCAATAATATCTAATTTCCAATGTAGCGCTTTTTAATGATATGAGAAAACACTATTTATTAGGACAATAAAAGGAAACCTTACATATCAGCTCAATCGTATTTGTTTCTCATTTTCATATTCATTAGAAGCACATTAACGCAAAATTCGATTGTAAAGTAAACGTTGCGAGGAAAATGAAAGGAAAATGCGATGTGGGAGATTGACGAAGGAAAAAAGTGTATCACAAGGGTGAAATTCAACGAAAGCAAAGTTTTAGGTTTCCCCCGATCCCATTAACTATTTTCCTTGCTTAAACTCTGATAGTTGTAATTTTCTTAAAATAAAAATCTATGGGAACATGAGAAACCGTTTTACTCATCAAGATAGTTATTGAAACTCATAGGAATAAATAAATATTCAAAGCATGCGTGTCCCGCTTGATACACGTTATTACGCTATATTCCAATTATTTATAGCAGTAATAGTCAGGAACATAGCATACTATGAAAAAAGTGTTTGATTTGAAGAAAAACGTCATTAGTTGGTTTCTATTTATTTTTCATCTTGCATAATAAATACACAAAGTCTTATAGCTTTGCTCCTACTACGTAGCCCATATTATTCTCTAGGACTTGATACTTGTAGCTTTTACTGCTGTTTTGTCTGCAGAGTTGAAAGGAGAAAAGATGCAAACACATCTTTGCTTCGGAAAGGTTTTTAAAATATGTTCTGCTTCGTGTACATGGAAGTTTCTACTCTGGGTATAAAAGAAAAAATTAAAGAGCAGACCTATACGCAGTGTGCATGGAGCAAGATGAGATGCCAGATGATTGCATGATGCTAAAATCTTATTAAAGACGCTCATCACGCCTGACAGGAGTATTTTTTGCTCTGTAATTTTCCCTATAAAAAATCTCCAGTAGCCCCATAAATGCGAGTAGGCAGAGTATATACTTAACAGTTCGTGAAACGCAAAAAAAACTGTATGTATATACAAACTGCACTCGTATGTTACGTGCGCGATATTTTTGTTCATATAATAGCGTCTGATCTGATGACGATGATGTTGATGTACTACTGAGTAATTACTTCATGAAAGCATATGTCGCGTGTATTTGATGTCAAGTAAAAAATAATATCCAGCGTTTCACTTTGAGTCATTTTTGATGAAGTTAATGAGAAAGGGTTATATGAATGCTATGCATAATGTTACTATGTACACATGATGTTTTTCAATGTCCTTGTGTAAAAAATAGCTGGTTCTACTGCTTGTAATACTTTCTCACTGTATATTTTTCTTTTTTCCTGTCTCATTCTGTCCTTTCTTTCTCCAGATAAGCTCCTGGGTTACACACTTGTTGGTCTCACCACCAAGTCATGAAGAGCGGAAAGCAGTTCTCTCTTGTCTTCTTCGAGTTGCTCGTACAGCGTGGAATCTGGGAGCGTTTGGAACTGCTGTGGAAGTTATTGCTGGTTTGAAGTAAGTCTGCATTTTTACTCTTCTCAAGATTTCCTCTTGTTGCTGTGGAAAACGTTCCACATGTTTCACTTTTATAAATACGAAGGGATTTCTGACAGAACATTTGAACGTGTTTCTTATAATATAAGGCGTATACATGTCATTGTGGTAAACTTATTATTATATGGTTTCGTTCGATGACGACGTTGTCAAGTTCATATAGCGTACATGGATTTATTTATATTCTATTTTTGTACATATGCTTACCTAAATACATTTTGCCATTACAAACTTAAATATTGAGTACGTATTTAATGTTTCTGATCATACTTATATTATGGTATCATAAAAATACACTAATGCTACTTGTACTGCTCTTCTTGTGATTGGACAAGGTTCAAAATCCATATTATTTTAATGGAACAGAATATTCAGCGTATTCCCCAAACACTATCTACATTCATGCATTCTATTCCAATTCCACTGTATTACTATCATCCTTGATCTAACTGTAACTTAGAATAAATAGAAAGGAAAGGACGATCCAAGATGTTTCCTCCAGCCCAATTAAGTATTTAATGCCATTCTGTAACTCAGAACGCAAAGCCTAAATAAATAAATACTATGTTATTACCTATATCATCTAAATAGATAGATTCAATAAATGATTGTTACTGTAATGAGGGCGGGCAGGAAGCACAGGGAAATCACGTAAAACGTGGTAAAGAAATAATTGGCATTGTGCAGGAAAAAACTCACAGTAATATTTCACATAATAATATACGCACCTCATAATTCTAGTTCCTGATCTGATTCTTCTTCAATGCTCATTTCCTTCAGTAGCTGGGGAAGTCACATCCATCACTTAAAAACAGTCTACCTCGAGATGAGAACATAATGTTATGTGCATTTTAAGAGCTCTGCTTTCCCCAGCTTTAGCCCACGATATGAAGAGAAAGGGAAAGGTAGCACAACACGTATTGCATATTAGCTATAGCTGTATACATTGTGCGTCCTGTCGTCGTCGGCAAAGCAAGCAAAGAACATCGCAAAAGAGCTCTTGTTTCGACTCTCGGCAACATCCAATGAAGGGGCAATGCAAGAAATGTTAAAATGAGTTAGTAGGAATCGTAATGAAATTTGTGTAACGTTTAAGTGGAAGTATTTTAATAGAATATGTTGTACAATAATTTGTAAGTAAAAGTTGGATTATCAATTTTTACAAGTTCAATCTAAAATGATTTGTAAAAACCTTTCATGATTTAATGGCAAGATTAGGCTACGAAACTCATACATTGAAAGTGTCGAATAAAGACTCATCCCTTAACATGGATTGGAACCAACCCATCATGCAGTATGTCTTTAAATGGAGACCATTGGAAAAGTCACCCTCATGCCTGATGAATGGAACGAGATCATGACGATAGCTTGTATAAAAATCATACAGAGGAGTAGGGGCAGGGGTTTCTTTCGGCCTCCAGCCGTTAAAGCCAAGTTGTAGGCCGACGGAAACTACTTGCCTCTATGGCTCTGAACCCCAGCAAATACTGCTATCTGACGATCCAATTACACGTATCGCTTTCACAGAACGAGAAGTGGTTCCAGTGTTATGCAGTGGCCATCATACTTCAAAGAAACGAAATGAAATTTTTACAAACTTCCACTAAATTACTTTCTTCCAAAGTGACGGGTCAATATGCGGACATGTGAACTGCAAAATGAATCTAACTAAAAAACGAGGATTCAATAAAACGAATGATATTCAGTGAAGCTTGTCATTTGCTTACGTAAACATACTGGTTGGAAGTGTACAGTGCGTAAAAGTATTTCAATTTTGCACTTTTAATGAATCTACAATAGGAACTGTTTATTTCATTTATCATCCATTATCACGAAGTATTCGTTATGACGAATAGTATAATAGAGTAGTGGTTAATAGTAATGGTATTTTAATATATTGCTTATTGGTTCAAACGTTTTCTCCGATAGAGGATTAAATATTCCTGGAATTCGTTTCATATTACAGGTCTCCAAAATTAAAGCCATTTTGGCTATCTCTGCAAGAAAAGGATGATTATGTCCCCACCTTGGACTACCTGGCCAAGGCCTTACTTGGCACTGCTTCTGACACAAATCTGGGAAAGCTTGATTCGGACACAGAATGGAGTGCTCCGGAGTATGAAGCGGCAATGAAACGAGCGTTGAAAATAGCCTCGTGTCCCATAGTTCCATTCTTTGGTGCGTACCTGAGAGAACTGCGGACAGTTTTGAGTACTCCTTCTCTTATTGTCCTTTCATCTGGTTCTGAACATCATCAGTTACAGGTAAGCAAAGTTAAAAGGAACTTTATAAATAGATAGTACACAACTCATCGGATGCAATTTCGATTGCATAAATGATTTTTTCTCAATATCAGCCTTTAGCTGACTCCGACACGGATGATGATTACTTCACTAAAATTGGAACGGGAAGTTTGTTGAGTATGAAAAAGCTGCGAAAGGTGCAATCAATATTTGAACGTATAACTGTTGTTCACCAACATCATTCTAAGAGACAACAAAAAACAGCATTCCTCAATGCGGATAGGCTCAGGTTAGCTTTCTATCTGAGAATAATAAAGTCTAAATTAACTAGAATGACACATTAATATATTCAAGCGGTAGTGTAGGTTCATGAGCCACAAAAAGATCTTGATTCTGACAGTTGATATCATTTTATTTTATTACCAAAACAAAGCATTCATACATCAAGCATTGAAAGATCTGGCTATCCTGACGACGAAGATTCCCAGGACAGTTCTGATGAGTTTTACTGTCACAAGAGTGATGCCGGAGAAGAGCCATCTCGTGTTTCTACTTCTGTTTATGAACCAGTTCAGCCTATTAGTCATGATCCTGAAGTATCGTTCATCCCTTTTGATAGTACAAGGAACTCCATTGATTTGCACACGCTGCAGGCATTACATCATGGCTGTACAGCCATTCATGTTGACAGTGATGGGAGATCTGCTTTTGTTTGGGTTAAACTGGAAAAGTCCTGTGGCACAATAACTTGGAGTAAGCCTGTCTGGAGCTCTCTCCGATTCTCCCATGCTCAACCTGATTATTCTCTTAATGTTGATCCTGAGACGCTCCCGGTTCTGCCGGGACTGCTGATGAAGTATGGTAGTGGTCCAGGGAGTGGAGGCAGTGGTGCAGGTTCCAGTGGTCCAGCTGGATTGGGACCGGATGTTGCTAATGTTGGCCCAGAAGAGGGTTATCTTGATCTTAATGGGGTGAAAGAGGTGGAGGTCGGCAGTAGAGATATTGATGTTGCAGCGGCAATGAAGCGGTAAGCAACAGCAGTGATTTGCTTCAGGAATCTTTTTGCGCTGTTTTACGGTGTTAAATACTATTTTCTCTTTCAATACACACTGCTACATATAGCTATGGAGTTGAATCATGGCCTGTGCAGGATTCATGCATCTCTCTGGTGTTTGGTATGGTTTTAAGCGATAACCGATATACTGCGTTTGTATTTCCTCCGCGAATGGCTACTGTCTGGCTAAATGGTAAGTATTAAGCAGCACAAGATAATGCTGTTACTTGTCTTAATTAATTGGCAGTGTGGGGTAAACCAAGATTGATTGCTGTTTTCAAGGGTTGAGAGCCGTTGTGAAATCTCTTCGTCGTGTAATTGGGAAGCCAGACCGGAGACTGGTATGGTTAAAGGAACAATACTTACAACTGTATTATGAGGATGGACGATGTCTTGCCCCAACGATGGCAGACGCCATTCGGGTATTACAAATTGCTACCTTGACATGTTTTTGTCATTTTAATCACATTGTTTAAATTAGACTAATTTCCACATTTGCTTATTATATTTGCTTCATTGTCTTATGGTTAATATATATATATATATATATTATTTCTCTGGTAACATGTAAGGTTTTCGGTGGTAGAAGATGGTCTTCCGCCACTCCACAAGGCAACGCGCCAGACACTCCGCCGTTTAGGAGGAACGCATCTGTTAAATTTAGGAAGAAGCGCTCGCTGGCAAATATTCATATGATCAAGGTACGTGGCATTGAGGCAAGTAACATATAAATAGATAATATTTTGTAAAATATGTCATCAAAGCACTTCCGCTGTCTGACAGCTTTCTTGTGTTTACTTGGTCTTTTAAAAGCTTAATTTTACCCAAAACTTAATTTAGGAGTCATTAATTCGGGGAACTGAGCACACAATAAAAGAATTCGATCGACCACCAAGTCCTGCTTCTAAAGGAAAGACTGACGCTGGAGATGGGTCTGCACCAAACACACCACCGCATCAACATCCAACTTCGTTGACCAGAATAAAAAGTGCTGCTTCGATGGTACCTGGAACTTTTGAGGGATCTCCTTCTCCTCAAGCTCGAGTTTCCGCACTCACTCATGAAACGAGACTGAACTTTCAAAACTTTGTTTTACTCTTTCAAGCTTTTAGGTAAGTCCTCACAATTAGATTGATTGCATAGTTTCACAATCCACACACTTAAGAAAATGTTATACATAGAAAGTTGCACCTCCCAGTTCATTCGGTAATGGACGGTAAACTAATAAACAAGTATATTTCCCTTTTCCTTGGTCATGTTCATAGTTTACGGGCTAGAAAGGATTTGAGAGACTTGTTCGATTCAATTGCTGTCGCACAAAAAGCAGACTGTCAACCTGAATCTTCGCTGCCAGATTCTCCAGATCGAAGTCAATCTTCTTCCACCTCAGGTTCAATAACTTCTTCTTTCGAAGCGCAACAATTTTTCCGCTTATTTGGTTAAGATATTTGCAACAAATAATGTATCATCATGTGTTTAGCTGGAGCAACACCACGGCAAGTATTCAAAAGTAAGATACATCCTATTGGAACAAAACCGGAAAGTAAGTTTATATACGACGCCATTGCATCCGCAAGCATAGTTCAAAATGGAGCTGGTGTTGAAACGTCCAGAAGCCGTGTGGTGACCCTTGCTGCATTTACTAGTTTTCTTAAGGTACAACAAGGGGAGAGGAAAACAGAAGCAGAAGTTAAGGCGCTTATTGAGGTTAATATAAAATGCATAAAACAAAATGCTCCATTTAAACATGCTCAATCTCTAAAACGGAATAAGCATAAATCGTCCTTTTTAATTCATTAATGGATGCAGCGCTTTGAACCTGACGAGTCCTTACGACAGCAACATTGCATGTCTTTCGAAGGATTTGCGAGATATATGATGTCAAGTCATAATTTGGCATTTGTCTGTGAGCGAATAGTACCTCAAGAGGCAGAGCTGGATCACCCACTAGCACATTATTACATTGCGGCTAGTCATAACACATATTTAACGGGACATCAGCTAAAAGGGGAATCTTCAGTAGAACTTTATAGCCAAGTATGTTTATTTTTAAGTGCTTTGACTGTCCGAAGCTTCATGTTTGAAGTACACCATTGTCATTGTTTTGTGGAAAGAATAATATGTACATGTGACACCGCTAATGTTACTAATCAAAATTTTAGGTATTGCTAACTGGGTGTCGCTGTGTGGAACTGGATTGCTGGGATGGAGACGATGGAGATCCTGTAATCTACCATGGGCATACTTTCACTACGAAAATTCCATTCAGACAAGTAGTGGATGCGATCAACAGAAGTGCATTTTTGGCCTCGTCCTATCCTGTAATCCTCTCAATTGAGAACCACTGCTCTCTCCAGCAGCAGTCCCGAATGGCATGGACATTTCAGACGGTCTTTGGGGACAAGCTTATTACGAGATTCTTGTTTGACGTTGACTTTACCGATGATCCTTGTCTACCTTCCCCAGCTCAGCTAAAAAATAAGATATTAATAAAAAACAAAAAGATTCACGCTGAAATCATTCCTAATCCTCCTGTGCACCAGTCAACCACAGCACAGCCCTCAAATCCATCAGGCAGAAATCGATCTGGTAGCCGTCCACAGTCAGCTAGAACAAACAGTATTGTGAGCAATGTTAGTGGTGGCTCCATGAATGACGAGTATTCCGAGTCTGATTCGGATTATGAGGATGAGATTCCTGATGGTACTTGATGACCTCTTTTATTGGCTTTGTTTCAATCGTTTGCAAATACCATACTGCTTATTTCTTTTCTTAGAGTTGCGATCTTTCTCTCTCACAAACTTTATTAAATATGCTAATTATTTTTCTAATATATAAACTGCTGTGATTTATGACGGATTTTTCAGAACGTCTTGTTGTTTCTCGGCAAGCTTCAGAGCAAGCTCTTCCAACCACACCGCGAACGGACTCCTTGACTAGTCAAGAGTCCTCAGTGAAAAGTGCAAAACGCGGGGGTGTGCTACTGGGCACAAGTGCTCCATCCGTTACTGGCCAACAGAGTGAACAAGGTGAGTGGGTAGTGGAGTTGGAAGATGTACCAACCTACCCAAAGAAGAAGCAAAGCAGTCAAATTGCACGGGAACTATCTGATCTGGTCATCTATATCCAAGCCATCAAATTTCGGGGCCTGACTACTCTCAGTCCAAGTAGCTCAGTTAGGAACAAAATCATGCAAAAGAAGAGCATTCTACCAACACCAAATACATCTGCAAGTCAGCCCGTTACTCCAGCAACATCTTCAGCTTCCGCCATTCCTTCAGATCACTATCCACGCCGCGTTCAAACAAACCATCCCGTTTATCAATGCTGCTCCTTGAATGAAAATGCGTCTAAAAAGTTATGTCGTAAACAGCCATTACAAGTTATTGCGCACACGGAGACCCAACTAATTCGTGCGTATCCAGCTGGAATGAGAATTGATTCGTCTAATTTTAATCCATTAATATTTTGGGCATTTGGAGTGCAAATGGTAGCACTTAATTACCAAACAGAAGATGCCGCTCTCCATCTGAATGCGGCAATGTTTGAGCAAAATGGGAGATGTGGGTATGTACTCAAACCGACAGTTATGTGGGACAGGAATCATGTAATGTATCGGAGATTTAATCCGCTGGAAAAGGAGTTTGATGGAATGCACACGGTACATTTGCATTTAACCATTATATCGGGTCAATTTCTTGCACCTTCAATATGTCAAGCAAGTCCTCAGGTTGAAGTGGAAGTCAGTGGGATTCCCGTTGATTGTGCCAAATTGAAAACTAGAATCATGTCCAGAAACGCTTTAAATCCAATATGGAATGAAACGCTGACGTTTACTATACAATTTCGTGACTTGTCGTTTGTACGATTTACCGTCATTGACTGTAGCAGCGGGAGTAGCGGAAGCGGACATCCTTTAGCTCAAAGGGTAATTCCATTCCGTGGACTACGACAAGGATATCGTCATGTTCGACTTCGAAGCGTCACGAATCAACCACTTCCAGTCACCACACTTTTTATTCACGCTAGATTTGAAGAGGAAGGAGAAGAAGTAAATGTTCCTAATGGACAGAGAAGTTTATCAAAAGAAGATTCCTTAAGAGAATCCATGCTGGACTTTGAAGGTGAGAAATGATGATAACTTTTGTAGAAGATAAAAATTTTAATAAGTAAATAATTGCAACTTTATTGATGTAGGGAGTTTTACCAGCGGTCAAAGTTTTGGCAAACCATTTTTACCCTTGAAACGAAGAATGTTCTTCCTTGCCATTCATGGGGTGGTAAGCGAGGAGCCATATACAATTTTGAAGGTAACTCAAGACACAACAGCAATGGAAGTAATCAATTCAGCACTTCAAAAGAGTGGTAGAACATCGGAGAGCTCGAAGGAGTACGTGTTAATTGAAGAAGTTGCTAGGGGATGGGATGCAAAGGAGAAGGATCTTCCCCCAACACAACGAGTCTTGGACCCTGATGAGAAACCACTCCAGGCACAATCTACTTGGAAAGGAGAAGGAAAATTCATTCTCAAGAAGACAGGGAATGATCCTAGCAGTCGAGCGTGGCTTTCTTCCATTTCGGCTCGTGGAGGTCGGTTCACTGGGGATAGAAAAGCTGACAAAACAACTCGTGAGGACGATCTTCAGCATTGGGGGGAAGATGACAACTTTTTGGTTTGCGTCCACAACGTTTCGCCTGAAATTCCGTATGCTATTTTGAAGGTAAATAATACAAGTCCTTGCTGATGCATTTTATAATGTATGTTTTCTTCAAGTAAGTATACCAATATTAAAATGTTCAAAAATGATATGTCAGGTCCCGATAAGAAGCACTTCGCAGGACATAATAGCACAAGCGTTCGTCAAAGCTCGGCGACTTGAAGATCCTGCCAAATTTGTTTTAGTAGAAGAACTAGAACCAATGCTTCCATCCACCTCAGGACAAGTCTCAGAATCTGCTGGGTCGTTCCGCAAAAAATCTTCATCTAGAACAACTACTAAAATTTTAGATGATGATGAAAATGTGTATGAAAGGCAACTAAAATGGAACACAGTGGGAAAGTAAGACATTCAAAACTAATTGATGATCTGCTGATTTTTTAAAGTACGCTTGAACCAAATAAGACGTCTTTTTCCTTATTACTATTTTTTTCTAGATTTGTATTGAAGGAGAGGAAGCAAGCATTTTCACTGTTCGGCTCGTCAAGTAGTGGCAGCCAAACCTCACAGGGCCCTGGAGAGAAAGTAAAGCAGTCCAAAGGGTTAAGAGTGTCTACACTGGCTAGGCTTGGTAAATTAAGAATACATCGAAGCAGTAATAGTAAGCACGGAGATAAAGCAAGACAATACTTAGCAGAACGGCAGGCACACAGCCTGCATGATAATACCGCCCAGGTTAACCGACCAAGAAAGTCCCGACCACGGAGGGCAGCTCATTCAGAAGGTGAAACTCTTTCTGACGAGGAAACTCACGAAACTGACTTCATGTCCACTGTTGCTAGACTCAAAAAAGTATCCTTGAGACGGTTTCGAGTTTGGAAGTAAGTAAATACGCATGATATGCCAACTATTTAAAACCAGGCCGGGAAAAGTGGAGACATTTGTCTCAGGAATAATATGTTCATGCTTACCATGGAAGCTCCAGAAAGTAATTCAGTCAATAAAATTTAATGCGCACACATTAGCAGACGAGACTTAATACAAATAATAGTTATATAAATAAATATCTAAATCAAATAGTTGAATAGCACATTTTAGTAACGTATGTACCTACCAAAAAATACTATATGTGCGTCATATCTGCAGGAAGTATGAAATCAAGATGGCTACCAAAGATTCTTTAAGGTTAAGTTTTAAAAATACAAGTTTTACTTTTTCACGAACACAACTTACTAAAATGTAAAGGGACGTACTTGTACTAATCTTTGTAACCTCTATACCTCTATTCATTAGCATGTACGATTATTTCCACATATTCATATATGATCATTTTGTACATATTTTTCAAGTGAAATATTTGTGGGACATAGCAGCAGTTTAACTAGTCGTGGAAATAATAAAACAGTTTTATCTAGCAACAACAGTGCAACTTACGTAGAGTAGAGTAGAGAGTAGTAGAAAGCGTACACAATATATTTGCTAATTATACCTTCCCAGTATGCCTTTCAAGTTAAGCAGTTAAAGCACACAAAAAACTTAATTTCAAAAGATAGCACAACCCTAAAATCGTTTCGTTTCAAATATCAAAACATAGGTAATGAGTATTGTGTTTCTGAGGTTTTGCAAAACATTTTAAACATGGCATGCTACTGACAAATTATCACTTTTCTTATGCGATTGCGTATGAATATAAAGAATAATAATAGTTAGTTTGTATAATGTATAGTATAATTGGTTTTTATTATTATTTATTAGCATGAGTGTTCTTTCTAGTCTTGTCTCAAACTTATCCTCATTCATAATTTTATTTGAGTACTTACAAATTATGTCACATGATGTTCTTCTAATCTCAATGCTGTGATAACCTATCCTCTCAAATCTTGAATCTTAAAATGAAAGTATGTAATTGAAAGGTGTCTAGTTTAGCTAGACATCATATGAAACGGCTTAACTATACTAACTATAGATTAAATATACAATATCATTATTACTTTACCTGTGTGCATATTCTGAAGTTGGCCTCTGATTTAAATTTTAATTGATACTTTAAAAGTCCTTTTTTTGGTTTCCAAGTAAATCCCGGCTTCCGTTTGAAGGAAAACTACAATTTAAAATAATAAAGATTTTATGAAAATTATTGAGATTTTTACTCTGGTAGTAAAACTAAGTTAAATTATACCATCGAAATCTTTCATACTTGGTATTCTAAGGATAATACTTTTTTTAAATAACAGATTAAAAACATTACAGGTTCAAATATTGATCGAAGAAAATTTTGTGATAAGTGCCGTTAATAAGTATTACATGACCGACCGACACTAAATTACATTTCATTAAAATTCAGTTGTACTAGCCAGATTATCGGCTTCTCTATTTATCACAGAGTTTTTGGGACGCTGGGCAAAAGAACAATTAGAAGGAACCGAGAAATTTCAATTAAAATTACAAAAAGTATTGATTGTATTCAAGTAAATCGATTTTTCATATATACATATTTGAAATGAGCGGACACGCATTTTCAAATTTTTTCTACAACGAATTATGCATTAACAATACTATATTTCGCTATTGAAAAACTTTTATACTTTCTACTTTGCCAGATTAATGTTCTTAAGTAACTTTCATTAACACTTGTTGGTCAATAATCAGTACGATTTACAAAGTAAGTTGGTTTAAATGAAGGATGACTGAATATAGGGTATTTATCATAAATCAAAACCTTATCCAGGTTGCAGGTATGAGGCACTCCTGAATAATGTTTCTCCTTTTATCTATGATTCTCATATCATTATTTCCGACGTATGCATATCTTTTTAGCAAATTAGATCCATTGCTCAGTCAGTTTAGTTGGCATTTAGCTTAGTTGTCTTGTCTACATGTACTATAGTTTGTGTTTATTGTGTTGTGTTATAACAGAAGCAACAGTTGGTATACATTTTTCCAAATTTCTTTGACCAGCAGATTTCTCTATTTGTATTTTTCCATTTTGGTAGAATTTCTAAAATGTACAAAGCAAAAGCAATTTAAAAAGGGAGAATAATAACTGCTAAAATGTAAAATCTTCACTACTACATGCTATATTGTATGCAGACGCCGAGACGCCAATGGCAAATAAAATTTTGTAAGCTTCTATAAAAACTATAATTCTAGTAAATATCGGCATTCTAGTTATGTGGTTGTCAGATATTCAGTTTTTGGGAAAAGTACAAGGCAAATAATTTAGCCTTAAAAATACAAGTTCAGATATCAGATCACAAGTATTATAAATATTTAGCGAATAATATGCTAATGATCAGTTCAAATTATTTTCTTATTGATATAAGAGATTATTTTATACCACGTCACAATTTGTCAAAACTATTTATATCTTGTAATTGTGAGCATATCGACATCGGCGGATATGTACTTAAATTAAATGAATAAAAAGATTAATAAATAATTATATATCGTTGGGCCAAAATATGGCCCTTCAAGAATAAACCTTCTGATAATAACATTTCACATTTTCTGTTAAATTACTACTGGTAACGACAAGTCAATTAGTTAAGACGATCAGTTCATTGGACCCAGTGATATTGATGATACTTTAATCAAGTGATGGGGGTATTATATAATCTTAATCTCATGGTAAGAAAACGTGCATAACTTACTTAACTATATACTTAAATATCTGTAACTTGTTTTTATGAAGCGATTGAAAACATCTCGAAAATTATATAAGCGTTTAGCTAGTAACATAACTTTATACACCACGGCCCTTTTACTTACTTCTACCAACATTAGAGTATAATATTTCCGTAAAATTAATGAAGTATCAGATTATTTATTTATTTAGTGATGCATTAAGTTAGTGTTAAGAGAACAAATGCTAACAAGTATGGTTCTTATAAATTGAGTATTGATAAAAATGTATGTAAAGTACAATGAAGACCACTGGGGTGTACTGCGATGTACGAGGAGAAAACGTAAGTTTATTTTTTTGTGAAGTAAAGTTGAAAGTTGACTGCTAACAAGAATTGTTAAAGTTAGACAAACTAGATACCATGGCACGTGTCCTATGAGTTCTATAGAGTTGAAGATAAATGTCGCATTAGTTCCTCTTTGATTGTCATTTGCTAGCAACTTCTCCATCACAATATTATATAATCAATAAGAAACGTGCAACGAAAAATACACAAAAGTATTTGTTACTATATACTATATAATATTACTATGTATGTATTATAATTTATAACAATCAATATTTATGACCTTTTCGTGAAAAAATATCATTTCATGTGATTTGAGGCTGGTCCGAGACCATAAATATTTCAAAGTATTCTGAGCGTATGCTAACATTTAACTAATATATATTATTGTATAAAGAATATTATTAAAAAAGCCATTTTATCGACCTTTACAAAATGTTACATTGTTACGTTGTTTTACGAAAGTGGAAATAAAAGATTTTAATGAACAAGAAACCCAGTAGCTGTGATTTAACTTGATTCCATACAAATTCCCTGATATTTTATTTGTGTGAGTGCTGCCGTGCTCTATATTGTATGCTAAGCAAGTATGAAGTATGCATGTCATGGGAAATTATATGACATAAGCATTTTTACGTTTGCCAATAAATGTGATACACGTATATAATATTTTACCTCGTTTTGATAGAGAACATACATATAATAATGTTTTCAAGTTTATTTAAAGAATGCGCCGAAAGATTAACATCAATATTATCAATAATTTTATTTAACAGTTAGACTTAAAATTATACACATCAGTAAGTAGCACCATCAAGTTTTCATTAAATTAATTTGATGAGTTAGCATAACTAAAAATAAAAATAATAGCACCATTTGAATTTTTAGCAATAAAAATGGAATTTTAGACTTTAGCCTTTCACTCCTTCGATGGACCCATCTCGAGCTTGTTTCGCCGCATATTTCCCATACGTATCAAGTGCTTGATACACCATATTTGTGACGTTGTCCAAATCCAATGCTCTTGCGCCAGCCACTGCATCCTTTGACCTCTGGAAGATTCCGCCGAAAATGTCGTTACCCATTACGAAACGAGAGACACCCACGCAAAGTCCGAAAGTAGCCATGATAGCGATGAGGCACCATACTACTGGACCAATGTAGGCAGAAAACAGGTAGTCCATTCCAGCGCTAACTCCAAAGTAGGGGTAGGACCATCCACTGCTTTCACGGTTGTTGTTGTAAACGTCACGGTTTCCATAATTGGAACCTATTCCAAAGCAAATGAACAAAAAAAGTATTAGTTTTATTGGAATCTAATTAAAGAACACGAAATAACGGGTTAAACTTGTTCAGTAGTACACTCACCAGAGTAGGGCTGATGATAGTTAGAAGATGGAGCTAAACCTGTGGATTGATAAGGGTAGTGGTTGGTAACGGGCGTTTCCGATGTGTCAAGTGGAACAGCGATCACAGTGTCTGGAATATTCTGAGCTTGATGACTGACAGGAGCTTGTTGGTTAACTAACGGAGAACCTGGTTGCTGTTGAGAAGTTGTCGATGGGAAACAGCAAACATTTGCCACCACAACGGATAAAATCACAAACTTTATCGAATTCATTTTGTTTTGTTTAATGTTTGAGGAACTGAAGAGAGCTGTGCTTCTCAGAAAAAGGCTTGGTAGTTAATGAGTTGATTCACCGTTTGGTATCTGCTTTTTAAATAGTTGCCGTAACGATGATTTTCTGGCACTTTTTTGGTTTAATGACCTCAGCTACCCATGTTAAAGGCACTCTTCAAATATTTTCAGGCTCCATCTACATATTTTTTTTTATTGCTTTGTGTTCGGGCAGGTGGAAGGTAAATGTGCCCACCTGCACTAGTTACTAATACCATCCATGTTGTAAATCACCTACCAAAAAAGAACCTTTGAGACTTTCACCTTTTTTACGCATTACTGCTTATTTTGCACCTTCAGAACCTTCCTGTGTATATTCTCTTTAGCGGGTAAGAAATGTGGCCTCAAGGTATTCATCATAGGCCTTTGAACTCGAAACAAAATGACTGCCTAGATATTTTTAGACGGGGATTTTTTTGTAGTGTTTAAAATGTTATACCAAAAGTACCTGTTTGTTGCCGGAATCCAAACCCTTTTTTAAAGACGCTACGGAAAACTTTGTCTTATGGTAATATTATCAATGCTAAATACATGCGCATCCACAAACAAAAGCCAAAGACCCTTCCTACATTCCTATTTCACATGTCGTTAAATGTGATTAAGTTTATTATAAGGTGGAATTGGAATCGCAGGTGAACAAATTCAAAATAATCGGTCGTCAACCTTTTTATTGTTCATTCCGCCAGAAACCCGTTGGATCTGCGGCATATGGATGCTTTTTGAACTTTTAATTTTACTGAAACACAAAATAGAAATGATGAAATACAAACATTACATTGTGCTATGGAGATTGCGGTTAGTAAATTTATATGCAAACTTATTTTATTATTTACGCTTGCTTATTTGTTCACTGTCCAATGGTTGTAATTACGATTATGTATTGAAATTGAAACAAACTTGTAGGAAGGTGTAATAGTATGGTTTTTTGTTAGTTTCAAAAATTTAACTTTCAAGATTCATTCTTTGTTATTGTAAGGATGATAATAATTTTTGTTTGAGTCTCCATTTACTCACATGGTTCGCCCAAAAAAATTTCACACTGTTTTTTGGTTTGGTTAAATAAATAAATAAATTGATATTTTTATTACATGATCATTCAAGATTAATATATTAATTAGTACAGCGAGAAAATTGTTTTACGATTCAAGAGAGAAGAACATCTTTTAAATAAATAAATAAATATGAGGCTCCTTTTGTTTACAAGCACCTTTAAAACATAGCTCAAGAAAATACTTAAAGATTATGTTCATTGTCATTATAATTCTACTATAAGCTAAAACAAAGTTTCAACAGAGTCCAGAATAAACATCATTTCTTTAAATTTAGTCCAGTAGTTATCATCAGGCATAGATCTGAAGTCCCACTTGATTTTACCAACTTTCTTTTGAAATACAGCAGGTGCATTTTTTCCATGAATACCGATAAACTTGAAATAGGGTCTCAAGATAAGTATAAATGCTAATGACAAAATCACGAAGCATCGAAAAGAGAAGGAATAAAATCTGAGCATAGGGACAATTGAAGCACCGCTAAACTGCGCTAATCCAGGATGATCCTCAGGATGTGGTTGAGGAATGGATATCAGCGGATGTCCTTCTATAAAGCCTACGACCATTTTTGTACAGATTCTGGAAAGAGATATATAAGCACAATCACATTTCCATTTTGATGCTGCAGTGGGATTGTTTTCAAATGTTCAAAATACATTACCCTCAAGTATATCAAGAAAATGAAAAAGTTGACGCTGGAAATTTTCATCCAGCATATCCTGCAAAACTCCTGTGGCACCAAGACTTCTCTGATTGTGGTAAACAGGAAGGAACATGGAAGGTAGCTGTAGAAAAGTTATGAGAACGTTTCCAGCCAGAAGAATACTAATCAGTCCAACCAAAAAGTACAGTTCTCGAATGGCAATGTAACTTCCTATGTAAGAGCTTTACAAAAATATTGCGATCATTAAAATAATATTGATCAATTGAGATTAAACAAACTACAGCCACATTTTTTATATGCAGCATATTAAATGTGTATACAATTGTCGATTCGTTTGACTTACTATATTCCAGTAAACTTTGCCACCGAAGCGAGCTGATGAATCTCAGGAGCTTGACATACCGCAGAAATAATAAAACTGAACAAAGTAAGGAATGTAATGGATGCGTACCGCTTCATCTCATGGCTTTTTAGATGGCCACTCTAAAAACCTTTTCGTCTCATACTAGAATACAAAAATCACTAAGAAAAATTATAAATAGTCAAATATGTCGAAAATACGTAACCGTTGAAATAACGTAAGGTTCAAAACATCGGACTAACTCGTTTGATTAAACAGTACAGTATATTACACCAGTATAGATAAATGAAATTTATATCAGAACTTTTGAGAAATTGAATGTACATAGTACATTCACAATATTGACATAAGATGAGACTATCAGAGGTCCAAGTTCGCCTCATAAATGGCAAATCTTATATACCACGAACTATGAGATTCTTGTTCCTTAAAATTTAGCTTGAAAGAGTCGAACACTCTGAATTGAGGACACGTTACAGTTTTGTAGCACCCTTTTCATTTCTCCCCAAACAACTTCCGAAAAAGAACACAAATAAACATTTGGTTCGTGGATGAGTTACATAAAAAAAAGATGATCCTTAACTTTTTCAACCTTCTCAGTTTTTGCACCGTCAGTAAAAATTACACTAGCACCAAACACTTAGCAAAGGACCTTGCCCAATTAAAAAAGTAGTTATATTAGATTAAAAATAACGTATCGTATTATTTAAAAAACGAAAGAGGAGAACTTGATATCTTCAGACCAATGTTGAATGTTCTTTCATGGTTTATAAAGGATATCTACACGTGGATTGATTCAATGGCATCAAGAATAACGTTTATGTTGGCGATCATTTTATCGATTTCACTTTCGTAACGGCGAAATAACAGTCGTTCTAAATTCTTGCTTTTCTCCAAACTTCTTCTTCTTCTCCGCTTGTTGGGAGCAAAAATTCCGTAAAAGATGGGTGATGTAATGCTGGTAAAGAACAAGTCGATAAATAACAGTACTACAACAATGTAGGCGAGGAAGCCCATTCCATAAAAGACCGCCTCCAAACCGAATTTGTTGTCAATGCCTGTGCTAAATGAAAAATGAATAAAAAACGTGACAATTACTCGGCATGGTTAGTACTAGAACAAATACTATGAGACTTTTAATTTAGATTCTAATATATTGACCGACCTGATTCCTTCGAATACTAAATGAGTGTCTCCAGGATCATAACGATCCATTTTAACTCTTGTACTAAATAAAAGAACAAACAAACTAACTCTTAAGAATAACTTGAAGCCAGCTTTTTGCCAGCAACGAAATTTTTTCGAATGTTTTCAGAAAGTTCATGGTCTTGAGACTGATCTGTCCCTGGATCGCGAGGAAGATAATAATGGTAACCAAAAATGGTACTGCTGATGAATACAGATTGGTATTGTATTTATATAATATTTGGTATTACATACAAAGACGGAAAATTTCTTCGGAGTACCGTTATTTACAAGGTTAGATGGAAAGAAACCGGTTGTTTTGTCCTACTATCATTCCTATCAAAGTCGTCTATGCAAAGTACGGTCACTAATACTTTTGCATGATCTGATTATTATGAAGCTTTTCGAAGGTAGAAGGTATTTATACATATTTGAGGTGATATGATATGATACAATGAAGAAACATAAATGAGGCCCATGATTTTGGTGACATTGTGTCATTTATAACAAAAGATGATTTATTTCATTTTATTTTCATAAATATAATAAGATATTTCAAATACACTGCGTAAAGTTGAAGAAGATTAAACGAATTTACCTACCACTCGGCAGTCACACCCATCTCATCATTCTTTGAGTATTTTATATACATAAACTTATTGTTTTTAAAGTATGCAAAAAAACTAAAAAAGTTTGTATTTTCGAAAAGAACTAAATCTCGTCTCCAATCAGCTATTCAATCTTCTTCTGTTGCGATAACTCGTTGTATTTGTCCAAAGCATCGAAAACGGCAGTGGTGATGTCAGCTAAAGTATCAAAATCCAGGTTGATGTTGGATGGCATGAAACTTCTGGCAGCCTCCTTGACAATGGCGTAATCTCCGAAGCCACAAAGCCAAGCTAACAGTCCAAGGATCACGACGGCGATGACAATGAAGACGATCACTCCAGTGACAACGACAACCACGCCCTCAGCACCCCATGGCATAAGTCCGTACCAGCTGTTGGGAACCTGTAATTAAATTAAAGAACGAATTAAGATTTGGTGGTGTATTAGACTTGTTATCACTTTTCCCTTTTTTGAATCGTTGATGCACGAACACTTTGTAGATAAGGATCCACAATAGTACACAAACAATTTCACGTCAGACAAAATCACGTCATAACGGGATAAAACAAGGAATGTTTACCAAATATCCTTCGAATCCCGTTTGAATAGAAAATCCTGGGTCGGGGAATCCTTGCATTCCGTATGGTGGGGGTCCACCGTAGCCACCTTGTGGTGGGGGTGGTGGAGGTGGAGCACCGTAAGGAGCCATTGCAGTGTCGTATCCTCCCCCATAGCCTCCTCCGTAAACAGGATTTCCAGACATTTCTCGCTTTTCAACGGTAGCCGTTAACACCAAAGCCGGCAAGAGAAGATGACAAATAAAAAGAAAATATTTCTGTCTGTTTCGCAAAGCCATCTTCAAAACTTTGTCACTTTAGCACACTTGGAAAATAAACTCCCGAAAAATCAAAGGAGTGATTTAGTAAGATGTGGAATATTTTGGACAAAATATCCGATTTCTTGATAGAAAATTTTACTTTACTGTTAGAATGATATTGATAGAAGCGGATTTTCAGATTGAATGAGTAGTGAAGAGGCCTGATGTCACTTTATATAGGGGATACATTTCACCATGTTGAGGAGAGAGATTTTTCTAAAAATAATTAAATATACACTTTGAGAAGCGTTCCTACTGCCGGATATGCACTTCCTGGACATCATGACAAGCACCACGCAAAGATCAATATCATCTTATTTTATGAATACCTACATTATGTCGGAATGATGCCACCATTATTATCAGTACTACTATTACAGTCATATTTAGGTTACGCATATCAATATCATTCGTAGGTTAGTCAGATGAATAAAGAGGATCATAATTTAAGCTGGTCAGTGTGTGAGAACCTAAATTTTATGCAGGCATGCTTATTTATTGGGAAGTGCTCTCCTGCCGGCATCATAGCACCTAAAATCAGGACATTCCACAAGTGAGAGGAAAAGAGAGAGAGAGTGACTTCATAAGGAAAGCTGCAATTCAACACCATCATTTACACAATGACAATATAATACATAATAATAATGACATCACCTTGTTGTTTGTTACAGGTAACGGGTTTGCACTCATTCTAAACAATGCTGGTCAATTGGTCATCATCTCGCTGCTTGCACTAGTTTCTAAATTTACCATTATGGGAAGAACGCCAGTGTGGGCCTTTAACCGAGGTTTTTTCTACGAAATGTAGGACACGAAATTTATGGAATGCTGTTTGGAGCGCATCACTGAAGGAAGAAGCAAGAATGAGAAAAGGTAATGTGAAAGATGGATCCAGATTTATCAGGTAGTCTTGACCTACATTATCTCTTTGATGAAATGCATCTCAAATTCTTACTTGCTCGCACAAAATATTCACTTTACCTGCATCTAATAAATATGTAATGTGTATGCACACCTGCACTTATTGTTAGAGTACGCGTTCCCATCGATTCATAACTATATTATTCTACTAGCATTTATTTATTTTTAAGTGACCTTAATTCTACGACAGAATAATATTGCTTTATGTGATTGTTGTTCTTTCTACCTGACAAATTTAATTGTCCTAGATTTACGAGACTTTAGTGTCTTTCGCTTACGCTTTCGTTTTCATGCTTGAAGAATTACTTTCACTTCGACAAACCCTTTCAAATAAACTTTTTGTAAAATGCTGCGTCTCTCTTCTTCTGGAAAATTGAGGCGTCTCAAAAGGAATAACGGTTTATTTAGTAATGATGCGAGTCAAACATTTTTCACGAGGCTATCACCCCCATTTAAATCCTCAGCATTCCTAAACTGGTTGATTCTTTTAAAGTGTTGCAATTAGCTTTCATAATAACAACAGAGATAAGCATACTCTGAGATGATAGTTTTCATTTTCAGTCAGTAGTCAGTACATGAAAGTATCAGCCAGAAATTACTT
>JAQFYG010000427.1:0-31076 GCA_034694325.1 Entomobrya corticalis | reverse complement strand
TATGTTAAAACATGTTGACCTTTGACCCCTGACCCCCTAGTAGTTTACCGATGTTGTTGAAAATCAATAGGGTTTATACTTGATATTACTTGAATATGTATACCAAATTTCATCAACATCAGTTGAAGCGCTATTGAAATATCGCATATACGTGTTTTGAAATGACCCCTGCCCTTTACCCCCTCGGGGTATGTGTTAGGTCAAAAATAATCATTGGGTTTTTTTCCCTTGTCATTTGCGTTCGAATGATATATCACATGCTATATGTTGCTGTGTTAAAAAATGTTGACCTTTGATCTCTGACCCCCTGGGGGTTGTTCGATTTGACCCAAAATCAATAGGGTTATTTCATAGTGCTAGGTTAATATGTATACCAAGTTTCATGAAAATCGGTTGAAGCGTTCTTGAGTTATCGCGCGGACAGACAGAGGACAGACATTTTTGCTCCCACCATGTATTTGTAGTAAGTAACAGTACCTGTCACTTAATAAAGGCAATACCCATCTACTAAATTAGCATTACTCGCTGCAATATCTATACAATACTACATTTGAGATAAAAATCGACCGGTTAGCCTTAAGGGGGTTCATTGTAGAAAATTGCCAAAGTCCATCTTTAAAAAACATTTTCAAAAAACAAAGTAATCCAATTTGTTATTTAGCCAATCATGATTCAATTGGTACCAATGATGATTTGTTAGTTTTTGATCAAGTTTTGCATGGTAAAATTGTAGGGAAACTTTTTCGCGGGTAGGCGCGTGAAGTTCTTTCTATACAATTTTACTATACAAAACTTGATCCAAAATTAACAAATCTAGTACCAATTTAAATACAATTAACTAATTAACAAATTGGATTACTTTGTTTTTTGAAAATGGACTTTTATCAAGTTTCTACAAGAGACGTCCTTAATATTTCGAAGGCAATTTTAAAGTTTTTTCACATACCTTTTGCGCTTGTTGACACATTTTTTATAAAAATGCAAGGTTAAAATAATATAACAAAAATCTTTAGTTATACTGACCATTATGACGATTTATTCTAATCAGAAATGTATAAATCAGAGGAATATTATGCATCCTTGTGAATATTGTTGCCTGTGTAAATAATGTGCTTGATTTGTGCAAACATTTATTAATGTTTTCGCACTTTGAAAACCAAAAAGTGGATTAATATAAATTCAATATATTGGATTTGAGTTTGACAAGCTTCAAAAGTGATTGCTTAATTAGTTTCAATTGGACTTGGCATGAACATTCAGGGTGATGAACCTGACGTACCTTATTTTGAGATGATATTGGTGAAAATTAAACATAGTCAACTTTCTTAAATGATTTTACAACATTTGTATAATGAGAACATTTATTTAATAAAAAATTTGAAGGGAAGTATAGCCTGAGCTAGAGCCATGCAAGAGCTTAAACTTGAAATTAATAAGTCGATATTTCAGTTTATTAAAATACCGTTTGTCTGGAGAATCGATACATAATTATGACAAATCTTAGCATTTAAAAATGACGTTTGATATGCAATATTGTATATTTTTGGTAATTTAAGCGGCTTTAAAATAGATTAGAAGTATACAATAAATAGGTTTGACATACTTTTTAAGATATTCTCAGAATTTCATCTGGAAACAGTATTTTCAAGTTCAAATGGTATATAAAATATTAACTGGCAATTAACCCTATTTATACCCCTTTGGATTATGTTAACAATGTCAACTTTTAAGAAGTTTGCACAGTTCCAAAATATTTTTTGAACAAAAGACCATTCTTTATTGGACAAAATATTGGAATAGTCTTTCCATTTTTCTGCAATTTTCCGTATACTTAACTTCTTTAACGTATTCTTATCAAATTATCTTCGTTTGCGGTATCAAAGCACGACAATATGAAATAAAGCTAAGATGGGCTTACTGAATGAAAACAATTGATTTATTAAAGCCAATAGTTCAACAACAAAATTGCGTAAGATATGTTTTAAACTTTGTCATAGAGCCAAGTTCTTTCTTCCAATCTTTTTCTGTAAAAAGCAGTATGCCTACTACAATATTCTCCAAATGCACATAAAAATGCCTTACAACAACTTGTCATTCGATGTTTGTCACCATGATTAAATAAATCCCGGCCTAATAATTTAAATAAATAAAATACAAGCTGAAATCGAAAATGAAAATACTGGAAATCCTGAAAACATTTGCAGTTACTCATATTAAGACGAGATAATTAGAAAATAAGTAGAATGCGTTCTAACTAGAGTAACTTATGAATAAATAAATGAGCTAGTAGCGAAAATATTTCATACAGTTTGTAATTTTATACAAAATATTGAAATAAGCATAAACTGATTTGACCCGCAGAGCCTTATAAGTAGAAAATTCAGGCATTTCAACAACTTTCCAGAGTATGATAACGGATGAGTTGTAGGACGAAAAATTAGTGTTTCATTAATTAGTTTTACCTAAATGAACAGTTTTTCAGACACAAATACAAGCTTTTACTTGCAATGACTCATTATTATTGTTACCATACAAACGTGAGCTAGGGCTGGAATCTAAGCTGTTTGCTGACAGTGGTATTGGCATTAAAATATTTGTAGTGGAAGTTTAAATAAACAAATTGTACGTTTGATTTTTGTTTTGTTCTTTATGTAAAAAGAAGATACAACCTTTTAAGCTTTTAAACATTACATTAAGTTAAATTTGAAATAATTTGATATTTAAATATTGTGACGATTTATACGACATAAATGCAGTTATTCATAAAATTTTATTTTAAAAATAAAAACAGAAAAATCACGTCTGTGCTGGTGGTTAATGTCGCTTGCGTAAATATCTGGTCGTATGCACTACTGTTTACTTTAAGTACATTTGAAAATACAGCGGTGCACAAAATTGGAATACAAAATAGTAAATCAGGGTTTGGCACATTTGTAAAGCATATGAGTTTCCTGTTTATAACATGGTTTTAATTATAGATACAAAAATTTGCATTGTCTTGAGACGTTGTTGTTGTTGTTGGTGAGCATGGTTAGCTTTCTGTTGTATGTTCATTCTTTTTATTTTAAGCTTACAAAGTCATTTGAATACAAAGTCATGATGATGCTCATGACAAGCCACATCATACAAATCAAGGTTCAATATGTAAGTTGTATGAATTTTTTTATATTATTAGTTACTTTAAAGTCAATTAGAAAAACAAAACAAAAATTGACGTACCTTCCAAAATTATATTAGAAGAACGTCATCTAAAAATAATATTTTGAAGACAATTGGTAGATATAAAGATTAACTGACAACCTACTCAATTTATATACTTTTTGAACATGAAAAAACATCCTGCTGTCCTAAGTTGGCACAAACTCAAATTAGTTTGAAAGAAAATGGTTTAACTGACTATTTGCTAATGTAATAATTCTTAGAATTCGAGCCAAGTTTGTAAAATAAAATACAATAGAACATGAAATAAATCGGTAATTCTTACTTGTTGTCTGATGCGTTTCTTTGTTCTAAGCTTGGTGTCTGTTTTGCAGTTACTGAATTATTGTTTTTATTTTAACGTTGCCTTTTCATTTATTCTGTTTATTCTCAATCAATAGTTGGTGATATGAATCTACGAGTCATCATTAACAGATTTTGTTTATAATCATGTCAAATTGGTTTTATAAAAGCAAACTGTCTGCATAAAGTCCACTGGACGAATCACAAATAACCTTGTAAAGAATAATATAAAAATCAGGCACTGAAAAATTTGCTGAAATTCTTGCTAACATAACTCAGTCCTCATTCGACGATGTAGACTAACCAAATTCACTTAGTTGCCCATTACCTTTGTATGCAACTAACGTGCTGTTTTGTCATCAAATAAAATTACCGTTGTTGGTATGATGCAACTGTTTTGTGTTTTGTTTGAGTATAACCGCTGGATTGATTTTCATTTTCAATAAACTTTGAATACAATCAAATGTTATTGCATTTGTTAAATATATTTTATCTCTGATCGAAATTAGTAAACATTCCACAGTTAATTATATGATTAATGCTTACCACTGATGTTTCTGTAAAATAAATCCATGAAAATGCTCACCAAGGTGTCTGCTTATTTGTTCTGCATTTTTCATTATCGTTTATTTACTTCTTTGAACTGCATTGAAACGGCTATAAGGTTTATACGTTTTGATAACATTTATATAAGACATGTGTAAGATTAAGTTATACGGCAGCCAAGATTAAACTTATTTTATGAAGTAGATAATCATTATTTAATATTGTGGTATATATCATTGAATAAAACCTAACCGACTAAGTAGAAAATTGATAAATGAATTACTGTTCCTGAGTAAATTGAGTCTAGTTAGATATCTACTGGAATAATTATTTAATAAAATTATAAAATTTGACAAATACGAAGCAAATATATCAAATTCTTTGCCTTATCTCTCGGTAATTTACATCCCTATTAACCTACAAAATGAATTATAGATTTTGCTTTAATGCATTTTATTATAGTCTTTCAAACTGAACAAAATAAAACCATATAGAGTTCATTCAAAGTTACCACTTGCTAAAATATTTTGAATGAAAACCTTTTTTATGGTGACTATGAAAATTTGATTTTGAAATAGATTTATACAAACTGGATCACATAAGGACATAGTATAATAACATATTTTCTATATATTATTTTTTGCAAAACAACAGACTCGCCCAATGTTGCATTTAGTTGTATTTGGAAGGAAATGACACATTTGATTTTCATCGCTTACCAAAACATATATTCATCTTTCTTCATTACACAAAACCTAGATATCAGTTTGCAAGAAGTGACCTCTGTATGTCATGAAATAAAGGTATATATTGTGTAAAAGTCCAGTTTATTTACTTCATTTTCACTTTTATCAGTTTTAATAAAAACTAAATTAAAGATATATATTTGTGCAGAGGCATTATTAATATATTATCGGATAATATTTTACTAATTAAAATTTGTGTGGTGTATTTTTTTACGTTCTAGCTTTATCTTTATTACTAAATTATTTAGCCACACTCTAATTTTTACATCATCTAAATTGTGGCGGATACAACGAGCTTTAGCAACAAAGATTACAGTGTCGATTCAATACCAATTTTTAAAAAAGATTACTTTAAATCTCGAAAACTGCTTAAACGAAAATAGTCCCAATCGTGCATTAGTTTATCGTGGAGCAGTCCACAATGTCCTCTGTTATTCTCACATCGTGAACTTTTATTTTATTTTGCATCAATCCATTACGGATGAAAAATGTTTGTTCTAATTGATTTGCAGAGTGGAATGACATATTCTCATTGGTGTTTAAGTAAAACAATATCTGCAATCAAACTGTCAAGCAGACGCTATTACAAATATTTACAAACAAATAATATTTACCGTCCCAGCTAACAAGATTATTTTAAGTTGGATTATTATTAATATGCAATAGATCAAAGCACTCACAGGAAAATTCTTTTGAATCATGTAAATTTTGAGAAAAAAAATCATTGTATAAAAGAGCGCGTCCCAAGTCCCCACCAACCTAACCCTGTCTCCGACAATTCGACTCGTTTATACTATTAGACCATAAGTCAAACACGTTTAAAAGTTGTTTCGAGGCAATCAAGAGAGATTTTACCAGTTTTTCAATGTTTTATTGCGTCCATATACTCTATACGTATGAACATAAAATACATACGTAGACTAGTATTCGTACTTTTCAAAAGTTAGCCCGCGATTGAATAACATGTCATGAATTTGAACATTATTATTCTGTAATTTAAAATGTTTTTGTTTTCTTAATAAAAACCCAAAAGCTATTGCAGACTATTTATGATCTTACATTTGCAGCAGGCCCATTCATTTTTTAAAAAAATAGTACGAATTACGAACGTCCTGATCGATTTATGCATTTTTATTGATCGTTTTCTACAGCATTTAATCTTCCAACAAGAGAGTAAACAAACAATCTGGAGTAATACAGAACCAATTTTGAGTATGTATTGAGATAAAGCTTGGTGGGTTTTAGTTACTAGATGTATTTTATTTTCAAATTTACCATTTAAAATCCAGAATGTTGATACAAATACGATAAAAAACAAGATATGTGCACCAAGTGAAGGTACCAAGAAAAGAACAATTTTGTAACATTATAATCATTATAACCGCTACGGAATACTAAGTAACTGCATTTTCTTTTAACTTAAAGGTAAGCTGTCATCTCGAATAATCAAAAAGTTTACGCCAGCATCCGTCCTGTCAATATCATCAATATTCATCAACCTTCTTTGTGAACAAAATTCCACATGTCTATCCAATCAACTTTTTAAAAATCTACTTTTCCGCTTACTGCAACGACCTATGTTTCCCACTAATTTGCTTTTGGGTTACAAATTTTTTTGCGGAACTTAAATTATGCAATTTACGCAGTGTCAGTGTGACAGAGCGTTTGTAGAATTTTAGTAGCCTACGTATTTGTTCTAAGCATTTATTTTATCAAAAACTCAATAGACTAGATTCGACTAAAATCTAAAAGAACAAGTTTTTGTAAAATTTTAGTATTTAAGACATTCTTATAATGTACTATCTTTGTACGTGCCAATTGCTAATAATGTTTCTCAACAGAGCCTGAAAGCTAGTAATATTTGTCTAGACGACATTAAAATTAGAAATGAGTTTATCCTAAATCGATGTTTTCCTTCTTAGGCAGATGAAAGTATAATCAGTTTTCTTAATTAAAACAACATTATACATGTTTTTTATTTTGTCAGGAATTTTGTATTTGGGACAAAACTTTCACATATATATTGCTATTCTATAAATTTTTATAAATTTCCTTAATAATTTGTGTTTTAATTAAAGGTTTGTGCTGATCTATCTTTACACATTGTAATTTTTAAAAACATTCTAGTGCTAGTAAACTTAATGTTTGTTACTTTCAAAATCAATTGAATACAAAGTCATGATGATCATCGTAACAAGCCTCAAAATTTGACGACAAATTTTAACATTTACGAAATATTGCATTTGTATTTTGGTGCCAAAAATTACTTTGAAATCGATTATAAATACAAAAAGTAGTATGACCATTGTATACGCCAACGTTATACACAGTGTGGTAACCTTCAAGGTTCAGGACCAATCTCTTATGAGATCCGTAGTTTCCAAATACCAATATGAAAACCAAGTTTATGAATAAGCCTCAGCCAAATGCCCAAATAAAATGACAAACAAAATGCCCAAATAGCGTTCGGAAAAGGTAGATTTATTCAAACAAAAATAGCACTTGCAGTGTGCAAGTACTCCTCAGATATACAGTTAAGTTATGTCTGGAAAATCCTCTGGCTACAGGTCTTTGGATTCTTCTGGAGCTCGGAAGGTTACTTTCCAAGCATCAGGCAGCAACTAATACATTTCTCAAATTTCCGGGTTCCTTTTATACTTTTTCTACCGGAAATAATATTTAGGACATTTTCTGCCCAAGGAAAAACTTTCATCGTTTTTGAAAGAAAAACCTGTACAATAATTATAATAATTTGTACACTTAGAACGGAAGTTACATTTTCAACAAAAGAACAAAAGAAATAATTGGATACTTTCATCATTAACATAAAATATCGAAAGTTATCCAGCCAAATTAATCTTCAATATCGAATTAATTACATTAGCATGAAACATCAAAAATATTTAATAATTGATACAAATAGACATAATCAATATATAAAATGAACTGATCAATGGTCAACATCCGCTCTCTCAAGAAACGTACACTTCATGCAAATCCAATATTACTTTTCTCCATTTGGCAGCGACAACCATACTTTCTAAGATATGCTCAGAATTTCCTCTGGACATCATATTTTACGTAAAATAATTATATAAGAAATTTATGGACAGCTGGAATGAAATACATTTATACACTTTTTGATCATGAAAAAGTATCCTTTTGTCAAATGCTGGCACAGATTCAAATGAACTGTGAACAAAAAGGTTTTTACGACTAATTGTTAATATATTATTTCTTGGTAATTTAGCCAATAAAAAATACAATAGAGCATAGAATAGATCGGTAATTTTCATTCGCTTCACCATCTGATTTTATCGGACAGCTCATTTACATATTCACCGAAAAGACAAATAATGGAATCGAGTTAAGCGTTTATTGGCTTTAGAAAATTTAGTTGATTCAATAACGATTGGAAAATTGCAATGCACAAAACACATTACACTGTGTTACGTTAACATACAAATTGCATGTGTGTTTAATGAAATTTATAAATTTTCATGCTTCCGGAAATGCCATTTATTCCCATTTTAAAATGCAAATGTACAATTACCAAGTCGAATGATTCGACATATATTGGATTTTCCATGAAGAAAATAAAGTTGAGAATATTTAAAAATTCCTCATTTTTATATATTTACTTGTTGATTCGTATTTTCCTAAAAACATATAAAAAATGACTGCTCATCCGCTTCCGTATGAAACTGATGTTTGTTAAGATAGGATTCTAGTGGAGTTTGAGTATACTTAAATGCAACATACTCAGATGTAAATTTTTATCTGAGTATCCGCAAGTCTATGATTTATTAGAATAAAGTCATTAGGTTACATTCAAAATTAAAATTCTTTCCTGCAAAATACACTTGTTTTGCATTTATTCATGACTAATCTTTCTTATGAACAGATTGAGTTAAATATATGTAAAAAAAACACACATAAAAGAAATTGGCAAAAAATAACACGCGTACAATGGAAAGGCAAAGGAACAACCTGATCTCGTATTTATGCGTAATGTGTTTATAAATGATTTTTATATATAAAATGTTTTAATCAAATTTGTAACACATAATTCTATATTGTACAATTTATCTTTGCACTTGTAAATCATTATTATTATCATAACGTTTATTATTTATTTTATCCGGATCACTGAAATTATCAACGTTTAAATAAAATTCATTTTATCAACAAGTTGTCCACTGACAAGAACGAGTTTATGTGTACACAATATCACGGTGTAAAAAGTGGACAAAAAAGTTTATCGCTCAAATTAATCTTTTTGTCTTGTGCTACTTTATACTAGCCAGGACTTTCCATTTTTTCATTATCACTTTTATTGTTGAGTGTTTAAAAAGATAAACGTTGATATGGACAGTATTAAAATTGAATATAACACACATGACCAATTATCTATCACGATGACAATTTGTCCGGTTAGCCAACATAAATTTTGGCTTGAATAGCGGGTTTCTGCTCATATCCAAAATGTTGCTTCTTTCAAACTTTTTTAAAATAGAATTTAACATAATTTAAAGCATAAATTTGCACTAACTTCGAAATCAAATAAAATGGAACAGTGGCAGATATCACATATAAAAAATAATCTTGTTGAACTCATTAAAAATACAAAATGCAGTACTATATTTATTGCAATACTAAGTTCTAAAAGGATTATTGCAGAGCCTGATTGTGACGAATTGGTAAATTTCATAATATAAAATTATTGATAAACATAAAAATATTATTTAATACATTCAATTATTCATCCACCTCTTATAGAATGAATTACATCAGCAGAGGTTCAAGCAAAATAGAGTTATGTATGAAATGCTAATGACTCGAAGAAACTCTTTTGAGCTATTAGTTGAAGCTCTAGAGGAAACGTGCCAGACTGGAGCGTTAAAAATCCTAAGACAAAGTGCACCAGTATACCAAAATCATGGACTGATATCTTTTAATATTAATCATGTACTAATTAGAAGACAAACTGGTACAACTATTTTCAAAGGAAAATTTGATGGCAGAGATGTTGCCGTCAAGCGTGTCAATTCGGATGCGATTGATTTGGACAAGGCTGTTAAGGAAGTTGAATTCTTAAAGATATTGGATTTTCATGAAAGTATTATACGATACTTCTATGCAGAGCGAGACGAAAACTATTATTATATTGCTTTGGAGGTTTTTGAAATTAACTTACAAAATCAGATTCTAATGGGACAGATGGTTATGCCTCCAAACGATATCCTTGAAAAATGCACATCGGGAATATTACATCTTCATAAACACAATATTATTCATCGGGACTTAAGGCCAGCTAATATAATAATCAATAAACATAATCAAGTGAAAATATTTGATTTCGGTTTATCGGAGCAAATTCCAGACGGAGATGCAAGCATAACAGTGACAGGAGCTGACGGGTCATCTGATTGGGTTGCTCCTGAGATACTAAAATCTTTAGTTCAAGATTTTCCTGAGTATCAACAAATTCAAATGGTAAACTTTAATAATAACATTTTATAACAATTTAGTTTTTACATATGTCTTAAATATTTTATAAAATCATACAGACTAAGTCTAGCGATATCTTTTCATTGGGATGCATTTTCTACTTTGTCCTAACAAATGGATCTCATCCGTTTGGAAATCCGGGCGATAGACAACATCACATTCTTCATAATCGTCCACAACTGGAAAAAGCAAAAACATTGAGCATGGAACATTTGTATAATCAAATTAGACGAATGATTTCACACAGCCCCAACAACCGGCCTTCAATTGAAAATGTTTTTCCACCCGGATATTCAAAAATTAAATTGAAGAAAGATTAAATGCTTTAAATTAATAATGTTTTAAATTGTTTCATTAAATAAGATAAAAATATTAAATAAACGCCATCATATAAATCCATATCGATATATTCACTAAACATAAAACAAAACTGCTCAAATTAAGAAGCAAAATTTGTATGATAAAAACCAAAATTATACCTGCCTTGTGCACGTATTGCACCTTTTGGCTAGCATAATCCCCACAAGAACATTCTGCATTTTGGAATGGCATATATGCATTTGTGAATGATGTTTACTTAATTTCAACTGATTTTCGGACAATTTTATTTAAAATTCTGAATAGCATCTAAAGTAGTAGTATGTTTTTTCATCTAACACACTTTCTAAAATTTGCCCTCAAATTAACTATACCATGGTTCAAATTATATTCGTTTTTAAAACAGAATTATCCTACCAAATGTTTGGAAAGTTTTACAGCGTGCACCTTAATACAGTTAATCAGCATATTCTATGGAGCATTGCATCATCATAAGTCAATGTAGAGAGTATTCAACGGATAACCTTCATTATTTTAAACGAAAGTAAAAATACAAAAGTGCGCATTTACCTGCTGAATGACTCGTGTGCAAATAATAATTTATCACAATACGTCTGATAAGACGAAAAAGGACAGATAGCAGAATATTATGTCATAAACTTTTATATTGTATTTACTCAAGCACTACAACCTTATCAAAAAATTAAGTTTTATCATATCGTAATATAACATAGCATAGTATAGACAAGCTTATATTGCCAACCTCGTGTTCTTTTTATCCTTTTACAGTGCAATGTTTCATAATTTCAGTTATATTTTGACTTTAAAACAAAACCAACCGGAGCCAAAGGAACTGAAAAAACATTGATCTTAAATTTCAACAAAGTGTTTTCATTGTCACATAAAAAAGGTTACCGGAACCTGATCATTCTTTCTATTTCTGATTTCTAACCTGATCATTGTCAAAATGGAGCAGTGGGAAAAAGAACACATCGAGAAAAATTTGATAGAGCTAATCAAAAATACCAATTGCAATAGCATGCTTATGACAAAATTACAATCTCAGCATGTTTTGGACAAAAGTGATATAGACCAATTGGTGAGTGTCTTTTTAGATAAAGTAATAAATTACATTTTAAAAGAAAAATGTTTTATTCCCCAAAATCCTCGATAGTATTTAGTGCTTCACATTTATATATTTTGTTCTATGTAAATGCCTTTTGTGTATGATTGCAATAACCAAAATATCATTTATTTGTATTGTAGTAAATTTAATAACCTTTCTACATGAAAATAATACAAACCACAACAAAATATCATTTACTTAAATATGTCATTTTATTATAGGAACGATTAAATAATTTAGAGAAATCGAAAAAATTGTACGAAATTCTTAAGTCTCGTGAGGGTGCATTTAACAGTTTGATGAGCTCACTGGAAGCAAATAAACAGTCAGGAGCCGTAAAAATACTAAAGAACCATCAAGTAATCCTTCGAACACTTGGACAAATTTCATTTGACAAAAATCGTATACTTGGAAAAGGAAGTGCTGGCACTATTGTATATGATGGCAACTTTAGTGATACAAAAGTGGCAGTAAAAGTTTTAAATGCGGAAATGATTGAAATTGACACGGTTTTAAAAGAACTAATGTTTCTGAAACAATTGGATCGTCATAAAAATGTTGTTCAATATTTCTCTGGCGAAGTGAAGGACGACTTTATATACATAGCTCTTGAGCTTTGTCTAATTAATCTTCAAGATGAGATAATAATTAAATTTATGAATATTCCCCCTGCCACAATTCTAAAGAAATGCACAACTGGTTTGGCTTATCTTCATGGACTGTCAATACTACACAAAAATCTTAGACCCACCAATATATTAATTAACCATGTTGGTGAAGTTAAGCTTACAGATTATGGTTTGTCCAGTCGTTTTCCTGAATACGAAACAAGTACATATTTTACCGGATCTGGAAGAGTCGCAGATTGGATGGCCCCGGAGATATTGAGATCTCTGACCAAAAGTGCTGATAGTTGTCTACACTACAAAACGGTATTTACAACTTTTTATCTATACTTCATTGCCTCGTTGTTGAAACGATTGGGATGTGACCTATAATTTTATGTAATTTTTAGAATGCATCAGCCGATATTTTTTCACTTGGTTGCATCTTTTACTTTGTCATATCAAACGGAAGGCACCCATTTGGAAATCCGGGTGATAGACACTACAATATAATTCATCATCGACCACAATTAAAAACTACTTTGGTAGAAGATAAATGGATTCAAAGAATACAAGAAATGATTTCTGAGAAACCGAGTCAGCGACCTTCTGCATCAAATATTCTTTCAGCATGCTTTTTAAGCAAGAAAATTGGTGATCCCGGGATGGAAAATCTTAACACCAGCCAATTAGGCGTTGATTTCGTCCCAAAAAGTTCCCCGAGGGCTGTCAACAGTTATGATAGCAAAAGCGAAAAATCTGAGTTAACCATGCTTTTTGGGATTAAACAAATGAGCACGCCATCCAACAAAATGAGTATTGTCACGCCGCAAATGAATTCAACAGTTTCCTGTTTAACTGAACCAGCAAGGTTAGCTAGCTCATCTAACACTGCAAAACTCTCTGGGAAAGAAGTTGCAGTGACTATGGCTCAAGCAACAACAGATTTTAAGAACAAACGTGTCAATCATATGGTGCAACAAGATATGAAGCATGTCATACAGACAAATTTAGTCGAATTAATTAGAAATACAATTTGTAGCATCGAATTAATCACTTTACTGATGGCGGCTAATATCCTGTCAAGAAATGACGGAGATTACTTGGTAAGTTTAACATATTAATAGTGTATAAAATAAATATTGTTAATATTTAATTGTTCATTCTTTGCAGAGTGAACTAACACTGACACCATTCGAGAAATCAAAACGGCTCTATGAAATTCTTCTAAGCGGAAATGGAGATTCTAAAGGCGTATTAGATGCTTTTGAGAAAACAAAGCAGACCGGAGTTCTAAATATTTTAATGGGCCATGTTCCAAAGTATCATCAAAACCACAGACTAATCCAATTTGATAAGCATCATGTTCTCGGACGGGGTTCTCCTGGGACCGTAGTATATAAAGGAAAATTTGATCAAAGGGACGTAGCAGTAAAAGTCGTGAGCTGTGTTATTATAGACGTGGAGATAACCTTTAGAGAAATATCATTCTTAAAAATGCTAGATAGTCATGAAAATGTTACCAGATATTATTTTGCAGAAGTTGACGACAATTTCATTTATATTGCACTTGAACTTCTTGAGATCAACTTACAAGATGAGATCAAAATGAGACTTGTTAATTTGGACCCTTTTGAAATTCTGAAGAAATGTGCAAGTGGCCTGTCTTACCTTCATTCCCTTAACATGATCCATCGTGACCTAAAACCTTCTAATATACTACTTCATAGACCTGACAAGGTTAAGCTATCGGACTTTGGGTTATCAAAACTAATTCCGGATGAAGCAGCTAGTGTAACTACATCTGGAGCAGCTGGAACTGCTGACTGGATGGCACCAGAAGTCTTAGAAGCTCTTTATTCTGAATATGCAAATAAACAAAAGTCACTTAAAATGGTGATGATATAGTTTGTTTTATTTATTTTAAAATATTGCACGTACCATCTGAGTCTCATAAATATTTTTTATATGTTTCAGAGATTTTCAAGTGATATATTTTCTCTTGGCTGCATCTTCTATTATGTGCTGAGTGACGGCCAACATCCTTTTGGCCATCTTGGACCAATTCGACAAGTTAACATACTTAAGGATAATTTACAAATTAAAAACTCTATGATAGATGATAAGTGGTTAAGCCAAATTCGGAAAATGATAAGTCATTCTCCAAATGAGCGACCCTCAGCGCAGCATATTTTGAAATTTTTCTTTGAATGAAGAGCCACTCAAGAATGTTCCACAGGAAGGCACTAGAAATAACTTCAAAAATTACAACAATTTAGTTTTAGATTAATCATTTTAATCAACAGTTAAAACGTAGTTTACAAATACATAAAATAGTAATGCAATAATTAACTGTATTTAATTTTTAGTAAAATTTAATACCATAATATCAAAGTACATTGTAGAGTATAATTGTAAGTATAAGTATGTAGCATTATTATATTACCTTATTATCATTTACGCTGGCTAATATACATGCAGAAATAGAAGATTTTGGAATAAAGTTTTTAATATGTTTAACAATTCCAAAACTTTATTTATTAAAGCAATAAATTAACAACAAGAACGTGTAAATTAATCTTTCAGATTTTTTCATGGAATGCAGAACATATTTTTATTTAAACATATTTCATTGTTTACACTTAAAGATTTAGTATCGTAGTTTACATTTCAATCAGAAAACGCATTAAACAGATGAAAATATTCTAATACTTAATTGGTTTTCATAAACACATTCAAAAGTTCTTGGGAGGTAAAATAAATGTATTTTTTGTGATATGTTTTTACTGTGTTAAATTTGACCATTTCTACATTTTTATCTATATAATTGTCAAACATTACGTTTTTGAAAAATACCAAAAAATGACTAACGATTAGATAATGTTATTTACAACCTATACAAGCTTTCAGCCTCCTACTGCGCTAAACACAGTCCCCAGAGCTTGCTCATCAAAACTCGTTTTCGACCTTTTGACCGCTTCCGCCAAAAAATTTGAAAAGTATCAAAATTTTAAAAATCGGTTTTGCACGCATCTTATGGTTCTTATTAAGTATTTTATCTTGGAAATGCAAATTTCAAACATGACGTTTTTCTTCAGAAGCTTTTTGCTGAGATCTCTCATGTGAAAATAGTTTTATACCTCCAAGCTTGCAAAAACAAGAATAAACCAATTCTTGTATTAGTTAGGTATGGAGCCATCCACTATATAATCTGCCAATATATACGTTATACGCTTTCATTTCGTAGATTTATGTTTTCATCAATCTTGTTCATGTTGACTGGAAATCTTCTCATGAAGATAATACGTATATTAGAACGACATATTGCTATTGATATTTAACTAATGCAATTTCTGAAACTGAATTTCGCATCATTTTTTTCATAGCATGATTAATTATAGGAAGAAATCAGTATGCATTTGCTCAATGCATTTAACCATTTAAATTAAAGTATCAAACTCTTTTGAATTGTGTAAATTTTGAAAAGGTTAACGTGTATAAAAAGTGTTTCCCTATCAACATATTCTGTCTGTCAACACTGAATACTCGCTTATACTCCTAGACTATAAGAAAAGTTTTATTTTGCCTTTATACATACACTATAGGGCGGCAGAATATTTTTTGTACACACAGAGTTTCAAATTTAGATTTTCAAAAAGTTTGTCCACGATTCTTGAAAAATTAGCAATAAAATTGAAAACTATTTTTCATTAATTTAATATATTTTCTGCATAGTAAAAATCTAAAAGTAAATTCAGCTTACAGTATCTCACATATAAACCTTTTTCTATATTTGGTGCAGAATGTAACAAGCACTCTTTCTCTCCTGTGGTTGTACTAGCGCGTCCTGAGAGATTTAGAAAGTTCCTGCTCAGAATTATATCGTCTAAGAAGACAGTACGCCGACGTATCTACGTTAGTTCAGAGCCAGCTTTTTTATAGCGAAATAAAACTATTGGTGATTTAGAAATCCAATTTCATTATTCCAGTTGCAATTTTGACATTTTAAAGCCTTAAAAAATTGATACAAAAAGACAGCCAAATGAGGAATATGAACAGAGTGAAAACAAGAACAACCAAGAAGAGAAATCAATCTTATAAAATTGAAAGCAGTCACATGGAATAAGCAAAAGGTTTACACTGGCGTCCGTCCGTATAGTCAAAATAACCAAACTTTTTATGAACAAAACTCTATGTGTCTTTTGAACAAAGTACATACTGTTACGGCTCAGAGATCATAGGTCAACTTCTCTAAACCAAGCAACCAACAGAAAATTCAGAAGTCCAATAGTTTGATCACAGGACAGTGGCAACTGATCGAGGTTAAATTTCATGAAATGAGATGTGAGTTCTAGATGTGCTTAAACATGTCTTTGTGCAAAAAAAGAAATTCCTGAAGAACAAATAAAGTAAACTGATGATAACGAAATAATGCAATAAATTCTCGGACGAAGAATCATAACAAAATATCGACGAAAACACCATCTTTGTAGAATTTAGTCAAGTTTTATCACACAAAAAAATAGGCAAGAATATAGACAGAATTTACAGAGTTTTCACGAAGGAATAAAAGTTTAACAAAGATGATTCTCAAAATACCCCTACTAAAGATATCGACTTACAATAATTTTTAGTGGGCTAGTCCAAAGTACATTTACTTTAGGGAAAAATACAGTTTCAAACTAAACTGAAATATCGTCAGTCACACAAGACAGCGATCAAGAGAATTTCCCAGGTACAACTACTCTGGGGTAAATCAAATACAATTTTACAGAAAAATTGCAAACGGTCTGGACCTCTCAGGGACTGTAGAACGAATGGCTGGAATCTGGGCACATCAGTACATGAAACGGACAGAATGGCCAAGCCAAATCCCCAAAAGAATGCCATAAATAAGGAGGGAAAATACCAATTTACTCATTATAGTACTTCTAAGAGAGACAATTAAAAAAGTAACGGTTCAATGGTGCCAGCTGTCCGGCTAACACTTTTAACACTATTTTTCCCATTTACCAGTTAATTTACACCATTTACAAATGGCCTTGAAAATGTGAATTTCAGTTCATCTCAAAAAAATTATAATATTCTATAAGAAATTAACATCGCATTAAAAAAGTGTGTATAGTTCATCTCAATCCTATAGTTCATTCATTGTTATTGATCTGTCCAAATTACCCAATTTTTGATATATCTGTGTTGACTCTGTCACTGCTGCTAAACATGTAATAAAACAATATTGTTGATATTTTACTAATACGCAATCTTTATTAAGGGAGGCAGTCACAATTGCAATGAATGAAATGTAGCGCTTCAATAATCACCACATGGTCTCCACGCAAGAATAAAGGTCTCCCCTTCTTATTTTATATCCAAACAAACTACATCCTAACCGCCATAAAACTCAAATAGAAGCCCGGTCCAGAAAAAAAAGAAACAAAAAACACCCCACAATAATTCCTGACATCAATTAACATACCAGCAGTAATAATTAAATTAAACGTAACCCCTAAGAAACCCTTAGTAAACTCCAAACAACCCCCAAATCAATCATCCCCTCCGTAAATTTGGTAATTTCTGTAAAACCTTCGAGTGTAATACGAAAAGAGAATGATCAAAATGTCAGAAATGTTGAGACGAATTTCAAGGAAATCACGACCGTAGTTTTCGTGAGAATCGCCTCCGGTTTTTATTGTGTATGCCGGAGCAACCCTGATCTTTTTCTCAGTTTCAAAGTATGAACTTGAGCGGGAGCTAGAGCTTTTCAAAAACAATTTCATTGTGTATTTCACCCTAAGAAGCAGTAAAAGCACTAACAAGGAAGATTAAAACCTTATTAATATAAAGATTCAATTACTAAATTGATATTTGTATGAAAGTTGTGCAGTATGTGGTAAACCACCTGAAAATATTCCTATACACAATATCGATTTAGTTTTCATAGATTCAAAAACACGGTAAAGGTTAATCATAAGTATACAATTATAAAGTTTAACATAATATGGCTATTCTATAAAGCAAAGATTTTATTGGAACCACCAAAATAAATAACATTTTTCTAGCGAGTTAAGTTAGTTAGTTTCCAGAAAAACAAACCAGAAAAACAATCTACCTGATTGGGTATGTCAAAAAATAATACAAACATGGATTTTGGCATTTAACTGAAACATATTTTTAAATAATGTTTGTCTTCGTTCCATTTGAAATTTATGCAAAATTTTAAAGTGTATTCACATGATATTATTTGATTTTAAATGTGCTAGTAGTAGATGAGTAAGGTCTTTATTAACCCTACTACCGCCTTGTTAAAGAATGTTTTCGAGCTTCAAGGATATCGAAATAGAACATTTGCTTTTTCGAGCATTTTCCCCGTTATTTGGTGTAGCTGGTGGTGTTTTGTGTGCTGGCGGCAGAGTTTTTCCCTTGGATATGCCGTGCGAGGTATGAAAGTACCTTACTCATCTACTACTACTTAGTAGTTGTATAGAAATGTCGCTATTCAGTTTTTTGGAAATGCGGAGCAAAAGCAACGCCAATAATAATTTCCTCATACCCGCCCATTTCCCCTTTAGACAAATACATTGACATATAGGCCATCCAAATATATTAAAGCCCTATCATTTAACATAGAGGGGTTGACGGCCTATACGACTTAACATTGTGGCCTGCATTTAAGCATATACTTGGGGATTGTTCATATAGAATAGCCTAGTTTTTCGGGAAAAAAGGACATTCTTTGATAAATAATAAGTGGGTGGGGTCTCCAGAGGGCATAAACCTTTGGTGGGAACCCTCTTACGCCCAAAACCCCACCCCCGACCCGTCAAGGTCATCCATATTAATATAAGCTCAATCTAAGTCTTTAGGATTATAGAAACATCGGTCGCTCCAATAGAAAAATAATGTTATTAGGCCCCCAGAATGGTGGGGGCCCTCTATAATTACACAAATACATACTAATAGGGTCGACTCCGCAGGATCTCATGTTCTCCAGAAGGGACACCTTCTGCTAATCTGCTCCGTCTCCCGTCGAAAATAATGGGCATCTACGATGGACATTCTTCCCTCTCACCCCTCCATGCACTGTTTTCTTGGATCCAACGAGCTTGGATATTCGCGACACAATTTTGGATAAAAAATTAGCTCTCCATTTAAAAAGCATTACGCAATATCCCACACTCATAATACTACTGTATTATGCAGGCCACAATGTTAAGTCGTAAAGGCCGTCAACCCCTCCATGTTAAAGGATAGGGCTTTAATATACAGATATTTGGATGGCCTATATGTCAATGTATTTGTCTAAAGGGGAAATCGGCGGGTATGAGGAAATTATTATTGGCGTCGCTTTCGCTCCGCATTTCCAAAAAACTGAATAGCGACATTTCTATACTACTTGTGCTGTTTTTATTTGCACGGTAACTCGTTTGCCAATTGATTGGTGAAACAAAAATTATTGAAAGAATCGTTGGTATGCATCAAATTTGTATTCCGAACGCTTAACAATTATTGTAGTTGATACATCTTGCTAGCAAGTAATCGTGATGCATATTTAACGAATACTTATTGAACTAATTGTAAGCCAACTAGAATTTGATTTTTTTCTCAATATTCATGATGGCGTAAAATCACCAGTAAAATCCAATCAAAATATAAAATTTAACAATATCCAGCAATTAAAATTTTTCGTTAATTCGAATAAGCCAAGAAAACATCGTTATTTAAAAATTAGCATATCCTGCTACAGATTTTATTGCCTTGATTTGAAAGCAAGTTGGCATCTTCAAGTTTAAAAAATAGAAACAGCCATATTTTTGTATTAGTTTTGATACTTGCTGTCAACAACATGGTCTGCGGGACTTTACATCTTCACCATTCAATTATTTAATTTACGTCTTATCCCATATTCAGTCTACTGTATTAGAATCTTTGTATTGGGATTCATGCATTTTGTTATGACACTAATTTACCGGTGTTCAAGTGCAGCAAATATTTTATATAAAGATGTTATTTTTTTTCATTTTAAATTTATTTTGAAGGAAAGGGAAGCGCAACGCGTGAAGCACCATAAAAACAAATAGTCAAAACCACCTAATGCATTCCCAAAACACGGTATTTTATTGTTTTCGTACATTACCAAAAATATTAAAACAAAATGTCTTCAAACAGTTTAAATTGAGCATACCGGTATTGCTTCCAAATAATATATACGCAAACAGAAGTTTCGTCGCTTTTTCCATATTACATTACATCTAACTAGTACTGTAGGCGATAATCACGCATCTTTCCTTGTATGAAGCCAAAAAATGTCACCAAAATATTCTATGGTGTTGAGATAAATTCAATAACAAAATTTCATTTCAGCAGTAATTTAAAATCTTTCGCAGCATTTTTCATTTTAAGTGCTACAATTAAAAAGTATACTTTGATTATATTTTTACGGTTTTTATAATATAGTTTAGGTAGTTCTAAAGAACGAAACCACACAATTAAGGAAATACTAGCACAATAGCAGCACATAATTTTCTGATAACACACACACACACACACACACATAACATCTTGTCTATCCTACTCAACGCTACTACAAAAAGATAATGCTTAATCACTATTTAAAATTAAGAAATCATAAGAAAACACAGCAAATCTTGTAGATATGTTGCAATATTCTGTATACATGAGTCTCTTTTCTTAAATGGAATGAACAAGGAGTGTTGTTTAAACAAACTGACAGTTCCTGAATAGTACTAAAATGAATTAAAACTAAATTATTAAAATAATTTTCGCTATATTCGAGAATATTCATAATTTTATTTTTTTATTTTTATTATTATTTTGACTTGCTGCAATACTATCACTCACTTTCATTGTTGGTTTTATCCAGTTTCCATCACAAACCAATATAATCGTGGATATTTTTCTACGGCTTGCAATTTTACAGGTTAGTTATATATAATACTATTCGACATGCATTGATAATACCAAAGATTTTATTACCATTTTATATATTTCACAAATACCCATGCCTGATTGCATGCACTTCAACAAATAAAGCTGGTTAATTCAGAGAAAAATACTGTTAGGTTACTACATTATAGCGTTTACATTATTACATTGAAGTTCTTTTAAAATATTGGATCTATAAAGGAGAGAAAAAAGCATTATAATAAAAGTCGTTCCTCCTTTGAAAGGCATTCATTCATTTACACCACAGAAACTCATCCTCCTGATGACTTGTTTATTTATTTGTTGAAAAATGGAATAATGAAATAAAGTCTTCTGTGACCTTCTTTTACCACAAAAATTATATTCTTTTGTACTGTTCGAAATTTAAAAAATAATTTTTACATGGTTTCTTTCATTATGTTATCCACGGTCTGCTTATTTATTGGGTAACTACATTTCAATACTTTGTTTTATTAGTTTTATAAGTTTATAAAAATAAACTAAGCGCAGTTAAATTACTAAATTATCATTGTCTGTTACGAACGATAAATTATTGCAGTTTTAGAATCAGGTTGGTTAGGAAACAATAAAAGTTTAACAAAATATAAACATATTTAATAAACATATTCAAGACTTCGTCATACAAAAAGTAGTACAAGAAACAAAGTGTAAAAACACGATTACTTCTAGCAATTTTAAATGTAAAATAATTGCTACCACATATACTTTAAAATATGTAGAAAAACAAAAACTTGCTATTCAATTAACACGGTATACATTTTTTGTCATGTACTTTCCATCAAATCGTTTCCTTAACTACTTATTAAATTAACATTGCACGCTTTCATGTGTTAAGAATAAAACGAACAAAATTTCTTTCAAAAACTCTAATAATAGACATTAAAACTGTTTTTGAAAGAATTGTTAAATGTATTGATTTCAATTTAAATAATAGAAACCACTTTTTCTTAATTCTAAAATTATTATAGGTTTGGTTTTGCGCAATTAACGGCAAAAACAAGTTGACATTAAGTCATGTTTTTGGATCGGAGACAGTAAGTCAAAACCGAGTTAGCAGAGAGCAGTCTAAGTAAATAATTCTCTAATGGTTTTTTCAATTATTTTCATCTAGCATACTACTGTAAGGGTTATTACTTTACCTATGACGGATATAAACCTGAATAGCATAAATATATTCATGAGTGGCCTCCAATTTACAAAGCCAATATATGTTGAATTCAATGACTTGTGTAGTGTCAAGAGTTCTGTTTTGTTTCCATATTTCTAAAAAACATTTATACATTTTGTCTCCCTTTTACTTACCATGATTAGCGGCGTACATAATGAAATGTTCTTTTTCAAATATAATTAGTCTTGCCTGCTTCCATATTTTCTACCAAAAATAATCTTAGGGGATCTTCAATTTTGAGTGTGTCGCTTTTTCTCATAAGAAAGACCTTCCGGCATTAAAATGTGCCATAATATTTTGTCATTGAGTCATTTGGTTTTATTAAAAAATAACATTGTGAACATATTGCACTAAGCAAATTAAAATAAATGTTAAACTTTTTACGATTTTTTAGAGATTCCGAATTCCGATCCGAAACAAATGTTCCATAAAAATAACTTTTGCTTGCTCTAGTTCCAACTACAACTGCTCACAAAATCGTAAATGAAGCCAAATGCAGAGTTTTCTGTCCCGTATTCGCCAAAAAAATAAATGATTTAAATACACTTACTAGTTCAACCGGATTCGTTAGAATCAATATTGCTCGCAAAAACCAACTACAGATTACAATGTTTACCGTCACACGTAAAATGCTTCCTTGCATACCTAACTAATGCTTGTGTTGTCTTTTATGAATTGGATTTAACCATATTTTCATAAAATCTTTAAATATTACAAAATAATTTTTATGATTTGCTAATTTTTAAAAATAATGAGAATTTTTTGTAAAATGTTCAAAATTATATATGAATTATTATCTAACTATTGAGATAAACGAACGTGCGTTTCTGAAATTGTTGCAGGAACTGTTGATTTAATACATTTGTATTGCTACCGACCCAGCATATGGTAAAAAGATTCTAATATATATATTCTTGTCAGTAATATATTCAGCTAAGTCATGACTATTTTGCTCTCCATGTTCGTTTAATGTGACAAAATACTCTAAGTGGCGTTGTGGTAAATTTGGTAAGATATTAAGCAGTTTTCGTCTTAACTAAATAATTAAATAAGAGTATCGCTGCATTCATCATTCAATCTTTTACCATCTACCATTACAAAATTTCCAAACTCATTGTTGGGATGGAAGGAAAACACCACTAGTTTAAATTTTAATATGATTTTGTAAAAGCTTAGCGCTGTAATAAGGACAATGTGACAGAATATTTCAACAATATAAACTAATCTTTAAACCTTTGGTTCTCTCTCATCGGTTAACATGCCATTTTTGCACTTCATACCAATTTATCATTTTCTTGACTTTTTAGTACTTAAAAAATGTCCGCCTTAACCAGCAATGTATCTTTTCGTTAAAGAAGGCCCTGTTGTGTCATAATAAACAACGGTTGGCATTAAAATGAATCAAGTTTAAAGCTGTCATTTTTATTTTTGAATAATATATTTCCTTTAAACGAAATATTGAAATGGAGATGTTGGAACAATTAAACTTGGTTTTTGCTTGAGATAGCATTGATTCCATAAAAGCGTTCATGAGCTTAAGCAAATAGATTTGGCTCATTAGTATTAGTAAAAAGAAACGAAGAAAGGATTATCTTATCTTCAAAGAAAAAATTATTAAAAGGTTGTTATTCTATTTTTTCCGTCAAAATTGTCATAGCTGAGGATTTGTAAATAAATTTGCTGTCTAGGAGACATTCACAATTCAAATATGTTTATCTTTTCTAACATTTCAAATACAGTGAAACCAAGAACGTGCAACTGGTAAAAAAAATATATGTTTGAATTGAATTGAATTATACGTTTCACTGTTTGGTTTCTTCAAAAAACGGATATCATTTGAAGGAATCAAAAGTAACCTACTGTATCTGTAGTTCTCAGGGAAAAGGGACCTTAATAAAAAACGTAAATATCCTATTTGATCATATAGAGATACGGTTGCCAATTTCTTTATTTGATTTAACTTGGTGTTTTTACAAGACGCGTTACTATTTGATCAAATATGGTATTCAATATTTTCTATTAGGGTCCCTTTTCTCTGAGAGCTACACATATGTAGTCGTTTCGTTTGAGATTCTTTTTAAACTACAATAGTTTTAAGACATCGGCAGTTCCAAAAACACTTGTAAAGACAGCATTACATTCATTTTTACACCTATTTCTCTGTTTATGTATTTGGGGCCTCATATATTATACAAATTTCAAAAATAATTATGACCTTTTACATAGTTATGGAAATAAACCAGCTTCTATTACTAAGTAATAAAGTAATATCTGAACTTTCAAATTTTTAGAAACATCATGCAGAATCACTGTAACTTTTATAGGAACATCTATCAGAATTTCTTAAAATATTTCTGCTAATCCAAGTAAACAGTGAATGAATTCTACATTTTGCATAATTAATATTTTAACCAGACACAACTTTGCATGTTCTACCGGTCGTTTGCAAATAATTCAAAAAATACTGCAAAATACCCTAAGAGGTGTTGAAATAAATTCAAACGAACTTCAGTATCTATTTTCATTATTTTGCAATGTACAACCGGGTTTTTCTTCAAGATATTATTACCGTCCACCAGTACGTAATTTTAAAAACATATCTATGGGATGAATATTAATAAATATACACTGATCGTAAGCTTAAAAAATATTTTGTGACGGTTTAATGCTGTCAAAACGTTAAACGTGTAACTGTTGAAATCAACTTATATACTAGATTACCACAGGATGAGTTAAGCAAATTTGTGAATTTTAATATATTCAGCAACTGCTAGCACGCTCATTCATCAATATTCTAACCGGTGTTAGGGTACTATTTTAAACAGCATGCTGATGAACTGTTTGACATTCCATTTTCCTAACTTTAATCAACATGGTTATGATCAATGATAATTAATTATATTCAAACCGCCTTACTAGCTCAGGCTACCGGCTTTTTCAGTTATTTACATATTTTCGAGAAATTCAACATTCCTATCTCTGCCCTTTTAGTACCATTCTCAGCGTCAAAAAATACATTTCTGAGTTTCAAATTTACGAGGGTGGATTAGGCCGTGAATGAATATTTTTTGTCATCCACTTTTAGAATTAACTCTTAAAAGTTTCAAATGGTAGATCAGCAAAGTCTGAAACCTTGAATTTTTTATATCACAAATCCATGAATGCTCTGTTCATTATTGATTAGTAATATTAGTATACTTTTCACTGTTTTTCATCTACAAGTAAACTGTTTTTAGCTCTTGCCGATAACGAATTTTTATAATCTCACTAAATAACAATATACCAATTCATTCTTAAGTTTTTGTTTGAAATTGAACCGCATGACTAAAATTGCTACAGAAAATTGGATATTAAAATGAAGGTCTGCAACGTATTAAAAGGTTTCGGAAGTGAGTTGTTATACATAAATACGCGTAATTATAGAATTAAAACACATTTTTCATTTAACATTGATAGCAATAAATCTAACTAATATTTTCATGCAGAAGTTAAGCAAACAACCCGACTTCTCCAATAACTACACTTCAATCAATATCCATTAAATTGGAGCAAAAGACGTCTGAAATTTAATAAATCTATCTAATCAAATATAATAGGAAATAAAAACAAACAATTTAAAATCAGTTTTAACTTTCCGGTTTAAGTGTAACCACTTAAATATATCAATGTTGTGAACTTTTAAATAACTTTTTATCAAATGCTTAAACATATTAAATCACTTGTTTATTAATTTATTCACAGATTATCACTCATATCTTGACTAAAACCCTGAGCGTATTTTGCTCATGCTTACGTTTTACCAAAAATTAAAAATGAGGAAATCCAGATATGCGTACATCAACTATCGTAAACTGACTTGGTTTATTAATGTCGTATAGTTCATTGCACATTACAATTATCTTTACTAAAAATGTGTGAAGATAAGTCTAGTTTCTAAGCTATGATATACTCAGCAGCTTTATTGCCTTTTTTAGATAAATCTGTAACAGCGTCATCTACAAAAGAGTTTGACAGATTATTTTAGCTTTCCTGACGCAAAGGGTATGCATTTGTAATTTGTTCGTTGCTTTATCAAGTTGTATCTACTCGCAAAAGAATAAAACAGATAGAAATCTTTTAACTGTGCATAGCGGAGTATTATCACAAAGTAAACCAAATGGTATTTGAGTATACCAAAATGCACATTTTAAATAAAAGCAGTTGCTCAACCCAGTATCACTTTAATGGCAGCAAAAACAGCAAATTAGTTGACCTTCTCATCGTTCATCTTTCGGAAGCCTTTTTGATTCCTTGTGTGCCACCTGGGGACGTTTCCAATTATATAAATGTGAAAAAATGGACACTATAACAAGGTATAAACTTCAGTATGAAGCCTGTCTGGAAATACAAATTTGAATTTAAAATGTGTTTATTGATAACAAAATAGTGAAAAAGTAATATAAGAGGAAATTTAAAGAAACACAGGAGTTACCCCGTCAGATCAGAAGAAAATATTTTCCAGCCCAATTCAAGTTTTCTTGATGATAACTTGTATTAAACGGAAAGATATTTTTAATTTTTGCATTTTTATTTTATGGAAAAAACCTAATAATCGTCAATATTAAGTGTGATTTATCAATCCGATATATTTTAGCAGTTTAAGGCTTGAGAATACATTTCAGTTTTAGATACTTATATCTCTTGTGGTCTACTAGATAAAAGAATGAATGGAATGAATATAGTAGGTATTGATACTTATATATTTATTTACGGCATTTACTATTTTATCTCTCAGGATTTAGCACCCGTTCTATTCTGATGAGTTAATTTTATATGTTGTTATTAATGCGTTTCAACTACAAGTGTCCAAACTACTCAAATTACACTTTGCAGCATTAATCTGACACCACTACGTACTAATCCATTCAGAATGAAAACAATACATAATTCTCTTTTATATTTTTCTCTTAAAACTTTTAACAAGCTTGTTTATATAAGTTCATTGCATAACCGACAAATATAAAAAACGATATGAAGTAGTTCTTCTCCAGAACAAAGTCACAACAAAAGTAGTCCGCAACAGTTACATAGTTATTGCTTAAACATGTCTTTTGTTTTGTAATAAATAGCTATATATCTTTAAATTCTGAAAACTTAATTTAATATATCCGTGTCTGCTGTTATGAAAAATATTTTTTATTAAAGTATTCCAGCAATGTGTAAAAATATGAAGCTATTACCTGAAAAATTGCATAATATAATGTTTTACCATTAAGTAAGTATAGAATTTAGAAATGTTTGCCATTCAAAATATTACTAGCAGCTACTATTTAAAGGAATATTAAATTTCGTTGGTTCTAAGTTTTTCGTGCACATGAACCAGCATATGCACATTTATTCATACACTAATTCTGCTACATCTCTCAATTTAAATGTTAAACCATTTTCTTGTGAAATACTTTAAGATGGTTGATGTCCTCAAATCTTCAGTTGGTTGACATAACTTAAATCCTAGATACATTTAGCATGGTAGAACTTTTACTTTTCTCACATTTGAGCAATATGAGCTTGTGACTGTGTCAGCTCAGTATATTTTCATACATATATTTTATGGCAGAGAATTTTCTGAATCTTTGTACAAATGGGAATACTAAAAGATTAAGTTTATTGTTAAGTTAAGTATTGGCACATAGTTTTTCGTCACAGAATATAGTTACTGTTGTTTAAGTATACCAATGTTTACCAGCTTTTTGGATTAGTTTTGTCTGTACAAATCTCATAACAATAAACTCTCCGTGTATCCAGCAGTGTCAAGAAAGAAAATACGGCTGTTGGAAACTGGTTCTATCAATGACCATCCTGATACTACCTCATATTGTAGTGTCACAAGAAGATCTGTGATTTGTCTGAGAGAGAATAATTGGGTTTTTTACAGGCGATGGCTACGACGCCGAAATGATTTATATATCCAAAAAACACACTTCTTTGATAAATTTACAATGCATTAGATTATTGTGTATTGTGGTCGTTTATATAAATTTTTAAAACAATTGATTTGAGCTAACTAATAATAATTTATATTTTAAAATCAAACTCAAATAATTGTTTGGTTCATTCACGCATAAAACATTTCGCGATCATTTTAAAAGTTTGACATACTTATTATTTTTAACTGATCCTCCACTAAACCAACCTTACCTTGACTAATCATTTGAATATTAATGAAGTAATAAAAGCAAAGTAAATTCCATTATCTTATAAAATATCTGTAGCAAGTCTCATTTATTTTATTATTCATTCCGTTATTTGATATCAGAAAATGTGTTTGTTTCAGGGTGAAGGGTTGAATTGTCGTCAAATAAATATACCAGTGATTTACTAAGGCAAATTGCCGCTTTTACTTTGAAACATTTGTCATAACTTATATTATTTAACTGTGAATAAACTAATCTGGCTCCTTTATTTTTTTTGCTCTCTTCATTTTCTGTCTGTTTTTATGCTCTGCACAACCAATTTTCAAAGGTAATAAAAACGTTTAGGACTACGAAAAAGTTACCTACAAAAGCCAAGAATAATTTGTTACGAAATAAAAAATATATTGAGTACTGCATATAGTGGAATGTCTGCAGTTTTTATATTTCATGCACATAGACTTCCATCTACATAGCCTACTTTAGTAGTAGTAATTTATTTTAGTGCGGTGAAAATTTAATTTACATTGACTTCGAGCAATTATGATCCTGTGACCTTGCTTATCTGTTTTGCGTTAATTTTTGCCTAACAATTTCATTCATTGAGTAAAACTGCATCCTTGTTTGGAATAGAATCAACAAAAAAGTAATGAATTTTCTACACGGAGTCTACATATGCATTTTAATAATATATTGGGTATAGTTCATCTCAATCCTATATATGTTTTTAATTTGTCTAAATTTCCCAATTCTTGTTATATCTGTGTTGATCCAGTCATTGCTGCTAATATGTAATAAACAATATTGTTGGTGTTTTACTAATACGCAATCTTTATTATGGGAGGCAGTCACAAGTGCAATGAAGGAAATGCAGCTTTTCAATAATTACCACTTGGTCTCCCCGCAAGAATAAAGGTCTCCCCTTCTCATTTTTTATCCACAAAAACTACATCATAACCGCCATAAAACTCGGATAGAAGCCCGGACCAGAAAACAAATGAAACAAAAAACACCCCACAATAATTCCTGACACCAATTAACATACCAGCAGTAACAATTAAATTAATCGCAACCCCCCAGAAACCCTCAATCAACTCCAAACAACCCCCGAATCAATCCTCCCCTCAACAAATTTGGCAATTTCTGTAAGACCTTAGAGTGTAATACGAAATGAGATTGAGCAAAATGTCATAAATGCTGAGCCGAATTTCAAGAAAATCACGACTGTAGTTTTCGTGAAAATTGCCTCCGGTTTTTATTGTATATGCCGGAGCAACCTTGATCTTTTTCTCAGTTTCAAAATATGAACTTGAGCGGGAGCTAGAACTTTTCGAAAACAATTTCATTGTGTATTTCACCCTAAGAAGCAGTAAAAGCACTAACAAGGAAGATTAAAACCTTATTAATGTAAAGGTTCAATTACTAAATTGATATTTGTATGAAAGTTGTGCAGTATGTGGTAAACCACCTGAAAATATTCCTATACACAATATCGATTTAGTTTTCATAGATTCAAAAACACGGTAAAGGTTAATCATAAATATACAATTATAAAGTTTAACATTATATGGCTATTCTATTATGCAAAGATTTTATTGGAACCACCAAAATAAATTACATTTATCTAGCGAGTTAAGGTAGTTAGTTTCCAGAGAGACCAACTCAGAGACAATCGACTGAGTTGGATATATCAAAAAATAATACAAACATGGATTTTGGCATTTAACTGAAACATATTTTTAAATAATGTTTGTCTTCGTTCCATGTGAAATTTATGCAAAATTTCAAAGTTGATTCACTTGATTTTAAATGTGCTTTTTTTCATTTAAACGTTTATATATTTGCTAATTAATTGGTGAAATAAAAAATTAAGGAAAAAATGGCTGGTATCCATCAAATTTGAATACCATACTCGTTACCATTTATTGTATTTAACACATCATGTAGTAAAAATAAAGTAAGCGCGATGCATATTTAACGATAATATATTGAACAAATTGTAACAAATCTTTCCTCAATATCCATGATGACGTGGCACCAGTAAAATCCAAGGAAAATCTAAAATTTAACAATATCCAACAATTGAATTTTTGGTTAATTCAAATAAGCCAGGAAAACGTTTTTATTTAAAACTTAACATATCTCGATTGAGGTTTTATTGCCTTGATTTTAAAGTAAGTTGGCATCTTCAAGTTTAAACATATAAGAATACGCATACTTTTGTATTAAATTTGATACGGCTGTCAACAATATCGTCTGTGGATGTTTACATCTTCACCTTTCACTTATTTAATTTATAACCAATCCAAATATCAGTCCACTGCACTAATTCAATATATATAAATATATATATTCTACTTGCGAGGAGTCTAAATAATCCTGAATAATTTTATGGAACCTACCTAATTTATAAAGTTTTTG
>JAQFYG010000426.1:0-31110 GCA_034694325.1 Entomobrya corticalis | reverse complement strand
GACGCATTCAAAAAAATCCGTGTTAAACTGACCTTGCTTTTGAGCGTGCTAGTAGTTTACTTGCCAATATATTATGATCCATGATTAAGTCCCCAGCAGCAATATTAATAGAAATTTTATATCTAATTAGAACAAAAGTGGGTTGGCCTGCTTAACCCACGCTGACGTTCAGTAAGCAAAAAAATCTACAAGAAGTACAAACATGCACCCATTTTCCTTTTGACCAACACATTAAGCAGTTTCTCAGTTGGTGGTCCTTATTATATTATTGCAGGCGCAGTCGTTGTAATTGTCGATCAAGCAAGTTTAGGTAGGTAGTAGACATATTTAGTTAGCAATTACTAATTAGTATACGAAGAATTTCCCTTTGTTAGAATCAGTAGTAATCAAGGTCATTAAGAAATTTGAAATAAAAAAGAAAAGAAAATGCAGCTTGTAGGAAAAGTATATTTTTATAATGAAGCGTGTACGAAAATTAATTGTTCTTACTGTTTACTTTCTTTCTGCATTCTGCATTTATATATAAACCTACGTTTACCTACGTTTAACCTATAAACATTTGACATATAAGTAAAATTGCATATCAGTTGCAATTAACACGAGCCACGATTGCATACTGCACTACTATCCTTTTTATACTGCAAAATTGATCTTCATTAAGCTTGTTCAACAAACAATGCTCAAGTTAAAAACTTTGTCATGCATGCACCATCCTAAATAGAATTAGCAAAACCCACAAAGCAAATACTATTTTAAAACCAATTTCACTTAAACTTAAGTTTTCTCTCAAGTAGTAAACCATTTCAATATTATTAATTCTAAATCCTTTCATAACATTCGTTAAAATTTACAACAAGAGAGCAAAGTCTAAAATATGCTTTCCTCCCGGTCCTACGCTATATAGTTTATTAGCTAAATGGATGCTAAGTCATTGGATTAAGATTATCTTTGTTTTAATAGCATTTTAGTTTCATCTGTGGAAGCTCATAAATTGGTTTAAAATATATTCGAATTTTTTCGCGTTTTGCAATTTCTGCAGCATTTTTGCAAACTTGCAGGTTTAGTAGTCAATACACCACCATTGATTGCTGCCAGTCAATATTGTCTCGTTTATTGGGGTTTGACTGCTGTATATAAGTATGTGCTTTAAATTTTTGAACGTGTTTTTGGTACTTTGTCAGATTCACTGTTCTTAAGAGTTTGGCAACCTCAGGAAAGCAAAATTGCAGATAGCAGAAGAGACGATCATAAAATGTAGGGGCTTATGGCTCATTTTCTCTTGGTTCGTGATCATCTCTCTTTTATTTGCTAACTGCTAGCTAAAGCCAGAGCATATCCCATAGGAAAAATACTTGTTGGCAGCTGGCACCAACTTCCTAAAAGAAGGAAATGAAATATATTTAGAGTGAAAATCATGATTGCCATTTGAGTGGTATATCTACGGTTTCTATTGAAGTGTGGCGATTGCATGGTTGCATTACATTACGCGTGATTCTGCGATAAGAAAATACGGGTATGTACCTATTACATACATAACACTCCAATACAACAATTTTATCATTATATCAGCACCAGAAATGTTCACTTAAATATCCATATAACTATACAGATCATGCAAATGAGTGCTATGTGGATTGCTGAATAACATGTGAGCAGTAATTTTACCAACTTCCGGGAAAGATTTTTACAAGCTTATTGCTAATGGGAAATATTAACAAAACTTTCCAAGCTGTTGACATGTGCAAATGGTGTTTGCAAGAGGTTATTTTATTTTTTAGCACATTTTAAGCCGAAGAAAATTTCAGGTAGAATTTAGAAATTTTTAGTTTTTCTATTGTTGGTGCGTGTCATTTTTAATCAAGTAAATTAAATTAGTAATGACTCGTAATGCTAGAAAATCCGATGTTATTCAGTATTTTGTAAAAATGCCAAATAGTTTTTGGTTTCTGCTCTCTTCCTCAAGTATCTACGCTTAACAGGAATCTCTATATGATATTCAATTTCACCCACGCCAATTAACCAATTACATAACATGGCATATTAGAAGTATTGAACTGCATAAAACTTATTATTTCAATTATTGTTTGTAACGAAAAGCTAATGTAATCTCAATTTTTGAAAACAAAGATCCAGTTTTTGTTGGACGATTGCAAGTAAAAAATAATATCTTGCAACAAGAAAGTGTACATATGCTGCCAGCCACGACTAAGTTGTCAACAACCCCTACACATTTTCTATTGAAGATGAATAAGATTATCAGGACAGATAAGCATCTAAATCTTGTAACCGGAAAACCCTCTATTGGGGTCTATTAAAGACGTTGTCTTCATTATATGCAATCATGCACCATCGTGTTGAGGATTCATTAATATTTGACAGTACAGAAGGCTTCTAAGCAGCGAGTTCTCCCACTCACAAAGCATTATATTCGATTTTAATATATGAATATAAATTCGCATCTCCTATAATATGCCAAAATACATTTTTATTCAAAGTCATGCTCACAAAAAAAAATTAGTTGCAGCAAGGAAAATCTCGATAAATTGAGGGAATTTAAAGTAATAAAAATATACATCTGGGTCATGGATCATTTTTATAATATACTTATAAATGATTTGTACGAGGCTATTCCAGCATGAAAATACTTTTTGCGCAAACTAGTCTAAACCCAGTTTGCTATTCAAACGACCATCACATTTAATTCAAATCTCATTTGATGGCCGGTGTTTGATGTGTCAAAAAATTTGATTTTGACATGTCTACAAACATAATACTAGATTTAAAAAAATAATATCGTCTCTAGGAAAGTTTGCAAAATAATTGCAAATTGCGTTGTATATATGTAGCTGGAATAATACAGAGATGGTAGGTACTGGTGAGTACTAAATGGCAAAACAGTTTTGCTTTTGGCAAATCCTTAAAGCTCAACTCATCTTACTCATCGCCTGTTTATGATGATTCTACGTATAAAATGACCTAAATGAGATCAATAAATGCACAACCACGAAGTAAGCAAAATGTTTTCATGTCAAGTCATAATTTGTTTTCAAAACAATTATTAAAGAACGTTTTGTGAACCGTAAAAATAACGATGATGTATTAGTAACAAGTCTGAAATCGACTTTTACAGTTTTTGTGAAACAAAACTTGCTCCAGATTTGAGAAAAGATTGAGTGAAAATCAGTTTAAAAATATTCAATTTATGAATTGATGAGCAGTAAGATTTCAAAGAGATTGAGTGAAAGCGAAAGAAGTAGCCGAGTAAAAAGCGTAGTGCAGTGGTCGAAAAGATTTAAGACGAGCAACCTGCTGACATCCATTTACTAAGAAACCAGTCAAAGTCATAGTGCAATGGTTTAACAGTTTTTAAAATATCGTATTGGACTCGTTGGAGTCTCTTAAATTTATATCATCGAGCTTACAATGCGATAAATTTCAAAATTCATTATCATAAATTGTCTTTCTCGCGGTATGTGAACAAGTTTTGTTTTTAGAAATATTCAGGTGTATGCAACGAATTAGGGATAAAACAATAATGGTATATTTTGACTGTAAGTTAATTAGATAGTTTTTGAATCGTTGGATAGAAGCAACGGTCTGTTTTATCGAATTCAATTTGGGATTTTTGATTTTGAAAGTCTAAAGATTTAACCTGTACTTGCAAAAGTTACAATTATAATGACAATCAAACATAGCTTTGCAAATCGCTCTGAAATAGTCTTGAAGCTATATATTTCAAAATGATTATTTATTTTAGGCGGCTGTCATGTGTTCAAAAAAGCGTTTTAAGCAAATGACAGGTTAAAAGTTTATTATTAAAATCTCTAGCATTTAAAACTATGTCATTTAGCTAAAGACAGCAACAGTACAATTTGTAAAAAGGTCAAATGCATGAAAATATTGTAAGTGATTTGTTCTGCTTTCTCGGTCAAATTTATCCTTGACGCAGTTAAAAATAATGCAATTTACAAAATTATACGCCTCATCACAACTGTAATCTTCCTGATAGTTTTAGGAAATCTAGACCAAAGTAAATAACGTAGTTAATATTAAAATACACACACGTAGCCAAATTGACTGAGTAAAAAAGTAACTTGATACCAGTGACCTTTTTCTGTGAATAACATAATTATTGTTGTAGGCGAAAAATAAATGTGGAAGGTTTCACGTGGTTGTCGTATCAGATGAGCATCCTGTAAAATAATACTATTCGTCAAAAAGTAGAGAGTTTTATAAATTTTTTGCATTTCTACCTACTACAAAATGATTGAGCTTCTTTGCTGTCCCGAGTCCCAAACGTCAGCAAAACCAAAATCTGGTACAAACTGCTCAAATCTCGTTACACGCTTCTACTCTTACATTATTTTACAGTGTGTTTTGGGATCTTTACTCTATCTCAAAATTAAACAGTAAAAATATTTTTCGCATGTAGAAATTAGTCAGTACACAAAATTCTAGCGTCATGTCAGAAAATTTGGACGGGAACCGCTTATCATTATCACGAAGTAATTGCCTCGCATTTTCATGCTTTTTATTATTTTCCCAAAATAGCTGTGCTCATGCACAATTTAAGGAAATACATTATCACCGTATATAAGCCAGTAGATCGCATGTCACAATATATAAGTCAAAACTTTAATGAAACGTAATATTATGGTACTTTGGATGATACATTATGACATAAACCTAAAGATAGCTAGATTTAATATACTTTGCGTTTAAAAAAGGCAAACTTTTTCACGGATTAATTCATGATGCCTACCATTTCTCGAGAATTTCTCTTTTACCAGGGCAAAGTTGGTTAGTCTTAGTGGTCAGTACAGTATGATGCTACTAGTATGCGTTTTTTTGCTTTTCTGATGTTTAAAAAGTTACATCCTGTTAGAAATCCCCATCCAATATTTATTTATGTACTTAAGTACCTAATGCATGCCTGTTTATTTTTTTAAAGTGGGGCACTTCCTAAGATAATACTTGTTATAAATACCCATTGAATGTGTATCAAGTAGCATGTACATTAAGTAGTTGCATTTAATATGTATGTACCTAATACACCAGAGTATAATATATTGAGGGACAGAGTAGTTCATGATGCATTTTTGTGTTTTTCGTGAATCTTCAAAGTGATAAGTGATAACAATCTTTCAGCTTAAACGCGTGCATTTAAGACAAAAGACGGGAGTAGGAGTAAGACTTTGGCTTTGGTTTTCTTCAGACAAACATTATTTCTTAGCTTACTAAGAAAAATACAGAGTTAAAAAATACAAAAGGAAGTTGTGAAGTCGTTAACCTTTATATGACATGCATTCTTGTCTTCTCAAGATATTCAGATTTTTTAACAGACTTCTCCTGGATCAAATACAATGTCTTGTCGCTCTCTTCTCTTATTTCCCATTTGAAAGAGAAGAAAGATGACTTATGAAATATGAAATGGACAATCGTTTTCTTGTGATGCTTTGCTGTATAAGAATTTATCTCTGTTCAACTTTATTTCATTTGTGATTTTGTGATATGACTCATCTTCCTCTATGATATTTTGAAAAGTAAATGTTTTCTTGCTCTGGATATTGAAAAATACTTTTAAAAAGACTTTTAAAAGAAAACAGTAAATTATCTCAATTTTAGAAAAGATTTCACAATCTTCACCTTTCTGAGGAATGTGAAAAAGGGTTAGTTAGTTTGTGATGTTCAAGTGGTGAGCAGTTATGAAGGGTATTTATTTGCCCCCTTTTATTGCAGCTGAGCCTCAGTCGAAAACATCTTCAAATTCACTGGCCCTTTAAAGAGCAGTCGGCTTCTTTTGTGGTGTTGACATGCGTATTTTCAGTGAATGTACAAAGTTATAACAGTTTGGTGTTGGTGTTTGGAAGGCATTTTTCTACTACCACATATTATATGAATGTAAATCAATTTTTAATCCTTCTGCTGATGCGTCACTCATAATCGGAGAGAGAAAAGGCAAAAAGCACAACGTTCCTTTCTGTTTTCTATATACCTCATCATCATGATTATCGGATGGATCTTTTAAAGAAAGTCTCGTTAAAGAATTTTGAACAATAGCCCTAGTTAACGTGATGATAATATGACTCGACCTGTGTCATATGTCATTTTACGGTGCAGATGGCATATATTTGTTATTTAAAAAATAGGCAATGAACTTCATGGTTGCAATGTTGTAAATCATTTTTCATTTGCTTACTTTTCATATAAAAAAGATTCCATTTGTTCTTCGTACTATTTTCAAAGGATGTCTACGAATTTTCTCGAAGCAACGCATTTTTTCAAAAACATTGTTTTCATAGATGTTTTAAAATTTTCCAAAATATTAGATAAATCCGTTGAAATCTACATGGCACGCTTATAAGTGGAATTAACTATTGTTGAACTCAATTCCTTCAATTTTTCGTTAGAATTGTTACTACTTATTTAAAACAATGAAGCATCAGCTCAAGTCACTGACTTTGGATCCTGAAAAAGGAATACCTAATATCCGTCCAGGTGGAAAAGTAATCAAACGACGTGTGCCAGGCTTAATGCTGTCTACAGTAAAGCTGCTAATATTTTTTATGAAAATGTGAGTCGCGCTCATTAAGTTTGTCTTGAACGCCCATTCTATCTTTATTTTAAAATAATATACAAGTACTAATGCAAGCTCGTAAAATAAAAGTTTTATTCACTAATGCTTGCTTACAGCCAAATGCAATCATCACTATCACACTTCATGCTATGTCTACTGCTTTTAAAACAAAATACAGTTAACAGTTAATAGCCTAATACCCTACAATCACTAGAATAACGACAAATGCGACAGGAAAAAAATAGCGTGTAGACGTGCGCATTTTAGATAACGAATGATGTAAAACAAAACCAAAGTCAAGTTAATACCACACACAGAAAATTTATATGGTATACGTAGTCTAAAAACCATTATCCTTTTAGTGCATTTCAAATATTTAAAAAAATTATGATTTCTAAAGTCTTTTATCTGTCCCGAGTTTCGGACAACCAACTCGTGTCGTGTCATTTATGTATTTTGAGTTTTTTGTATGAAGGAAGAATACAAACGCAGACATTTCGGAGTCAGGAAACTCTGAAGAAATCAAAACATTTCCAATCTGAATGTATACGACCTCCTTGGCAAATGCTCGTGTTTTTTGGCTTCATGCACAACTTTTCCTTCTTTTATTAAGCAAAACGTAAGACGGGTAAAAGTACTCTGGCTCGGTTCGTTGGAGTGTTGACTGCCTGCGTTATTTTAAAAGTCACACAATTGCATGCGTGCATGTATGTCCTCAACGTTAGGGTAGTTGTAAACGTCATCCCGGGAGAACTCAAATATTTTTGCCAACCTTTTAAAAATGGAGGGAGAAAATAAAACTGACTATATGAAACATATTAACGTATCCTGTAACGGTACTTCCCGATCAGGGAACAATGTACCTAGACAAGTAAAAGTTTGCATCTACGTGCATTTTGCAAAAATTTAAAAAGTACAAACAGCTCAATTGGGTTACACTCTAATTGAAAAAATGCTAATTTAAAGAAAATGCGGAAATCTGGCAGCTATTTAGCATACAACAAAATGCAAGAAGCAGTCGGGTCAAGGTAAATATTTTCAAATGATTGGCAGTTGGAAAGTAAACTAAATCAACGTTCCGTATTCCTGAGGACTATAAAATTGTCATCTATAATTAGCGGAAATGCAGACGAGATATGCGATACCATTATTTTGTATAAAGATCTTGTTAATCATGAAAATTAAATTTGGAAGGGTTTAAGTTTAATTGTATAAAAATGAAAGTTGCTTTTTTCATGTATGTATGTATGCGCAAATTAGAATCAACAGTTGCACTTGTCGCTTTGCTGTGAATTAATGCGTGGAGAAACAGTAGATGCTTTGTTTCTTTTGAAGAAATGGCTGACTTAAAACGGATCTAAAAATATCTTTCCATCCAACTCCTACTAATGTGCGTGCTTTTGTTTTATTTTTTAGCCGGAAGAACTCGATTGTTCTGCGGGCTCAACTTCCAGTCCGAGTTCATGCAATCATTGGTAAGTTGCCATCATTCCTGTCTATAGAACATTTTTAAAACTTTTCCTCCATGAAGTTTGTTTGAACACCTATAGAAAATGAAATCTGCTTATGGCATGAATATTATCTGGAACCATTTAAAATATTTACATCTATTTATATTAATGATATAGATTGTATGAATGATATATAGCATCTTATAAAAACTAGCAATAAAAGTCTCCAGTTACCCCATTAGTAATGGCTATGACACCTGTAAACGCTGTAGAGCTAGTTGAATAGCTTGTTCTAAATTTTTTTAAATTAGTATATCAATTTAAAGAATATTGCAAAAACGAAATTGTCTGAACACCTAATAATTATTATTGCGGTGCATTGAGCAATAAAAAGCCATCGTTTTGTATAGTTATATTATTAGTTGGAGATAAATACTGCCCCCATCTATACCCACCCATTGAAACAGCACCATTTATTCAATTTGAATTGTATTTATTGAAAGGGCTGATTGACAAAATGATTATGTTGAACATGTTTTCCTCATATTTTACTAGTTTTAGAGATCAATTTTAAGTATCATGTCACGAATTTTATTTTAAAATCACTGTATTCATTCTACATTCACCTATTTTTGTCTGCTAACATGTACACAAACCTATATTCATTTTATGTGTGTGCTTTGAGTTACATGATTCCTGAATTTCGACACGAAATTTGCGTGATACTATCAATAAGGTCTTAATATGTAGCGCTCCTGAAAACTGACACAATAAACAAGCACCTTCTTATACTTTTCCTTAGAAAAACTCATCAATGCAGACGGACGTGAGCTTCGACGGGCTTTGTTCTCACTTAAGCAGATTTTCCAGGTAAGTGGATCAGAATAATTAAAATTTGTTTTACATAATTCTTAGATATTAGTTGTACCAATAGAAATATGTTCACCACTATTCATGTTTTTCACACTTTTACTTTTCTGAAATCTGACGCAATATGTGAAGAAAATGAATAAATGCTAGACTACACACAATTGAAATATTTTCTTAAAAATTAAAATTAAAGCACATAAAATATTTTGGTAAACTCACGACATTGCTTTTAAAAGTGCAAAATACACACTTTTGTAAAAACATTATCTGATAAGTTATACGCATACAACATGTATTTACTTCAAAAAATATTTTTGTTTTTTAGCATTTTCCACATTAAATATGTGCTTGCTTAACATTTGCCTATAATATGTTTGATGAGGCAGCTGAAGATAACACACATTGTCATGAGGCAATAAAAGGGAAGCATTACAATTTGAAAATAGGATAGATTTAATGTGCATGTAAAAAAGTGTCAAGTGGTCAAGAAAGAAATAAGAAACCCTTTTTATAAAAGTAGGCAGGGGAGATGCTCTGAAGCTTATTATATTGCAACTTGAAATAAATGCTCTAGTAATAATAATTCTCTGGGAGAGGTATAGTTTATGGGTTTTTCTGTGCCATATTATCTTACAGGATGCACAGTGTATACAGATATATGACTTGATCTAGAATCGTTTTTTGTTTTTCAAAATAAAATCTAAAAATCTTGGAACCCTTTGTCACGGTTTTTATGTGGTTTTCGTGACCTGTGAAAGAATCAAGATCAAAGAATATCCTATCCCTTGTTCTATCTGTAATTCGTCCTGAAGAAATATGTGGTAACCTGTTTGCACGAAGTAGAGGAGAAGGAATATAAAAAGTGGCAAAATTTTTGTTTATCTTGTATTGTTTCACATTAAAAAAACTTTTGAATGTGAACTTTTGCTACAGATTCAGGCATGTCAGTGTATTAAGTAAAAAATATTTTAAATCTCCGGACAAATGTTAATTTTTGGATACTTCGTTACAGCAAAACGGTTCAAGCCTTTTACTGCTATATTGTTGTCAATAATCTGTAGAAAAATAAATCATATTCATTTACACAACACATAAATTTTATACACCGTTTGGTATTCCTGCAGTTTTAATGTCAACTCTAGAACTATATATTTTTAAACGCACATGTATGTAGTACAGTTCAGAAATAACAGTTTTTAGCTATAATTTATTACACCAAAGTCCAGAGATTCTAAACATATAATTATTGTCATTTAAAAAAGGCTTCATAAATTGTTAGTTTAACATTTTTGGTTTATGGGATACGTTGATGAGGACATTAAAATATTCTGTCATTTGTCGTCTCTTCATCTCCCAACTATGAAATAGTAATTATGATGTCATTCGAATTTGAAAATACAGATAATAGCTTTATACTAAAATAGACCTCTCCCTGAAGTGAAGAGACACTTTTTGGTTCCTCCCGTGCTATTACTATTTGGTTTGGAGTGAACTAAAAGAAAGAAGCAATAAAAATTGAAAAGCATGCAATTTGAGAAAGTTTGGGTAGATTTTATTATCACAATTTTCTTCTTCCATTTTATGACATTCCCATGATTTTTTATTTACATACGCAGGAGGACAAGGACCTGGTACATGAATTTGTGGAAAATGGGGGTCTCTCATGTCTCATCAAAGTGGGCTCTGATGCAGATCAAAATTACCAGAACTATATTCTTCGAGGTGGGTATATATTTTTATTACGACACAGATAATTGACTACGTACGATTTAAGATTTACCAATGAATTTACATGAAAAACGCCCTGTAAGCGAGTACTTTAAACTTGTAAGAATCGTGTTGTATAGGCAGTGGGGAAAGTGGCATGGGACTAGATGTAATATCAATTTTACTGCTTTAATTTGTAAACAGCCATCGGTCAAGTGATGTTATATGTCGATGGGATGTATGGTGTTATGAGACACAACGAGACAATTCAGTGGCTCTACTCTCTCACGGCTAGCAAATTTCGACTTGTTCAGAAGACTGCTTTGAAACTATTACTGGTATTTGTCGAATATGTGGAAACAAATTGCCTTCTTCTGATACAGGCAGTTGCAGCTGTCGATACTAATAGAGGTAAGAAGACTGATTTCGTCATTGTTTTGTATTTTTGTCACATCTATAATGAAGCATTAAGTATTAAAGAACTCTTGAAAGTGTGGTTTTATAAAGCTTTCCGTAAATGAATAATTGTTTTCAGGAGCTCAACTTTGGTCCAATGTAATGAATCTCCTCCGTGATCATGACTCAAACTCTGGAGATTCGGAGCTTCTAATTTATGCGATGACCCTAGTCAACAAAGTTCTCAATGGAATTCCGGATCTGGACTCGTATTATGATCAGATTGATGCCCTGGAGGAACAGGGAATGGCTACAATCATCCAAAAGTAAGTTCAAAAAACTTTTGTCTACTATTTTAGTATCAGGAACAGGAACTAGTCATGCATAAAAGAAGATGATAATACAAGATGGCGATGGCACTACTGTGTTGAACAAGTACTTTACATTCTGTTGGTCTCCAAGTACAATAAAAAATATGCATTCAATTCCATTTTAGCTTACTTTTCGGTTGTGAAAAGGAGAGAGGTTGTATTTTCATTGCGTAAAGTTACAAGTTGCATGGTTGGTCAGAATCATAGAGAAATCATACACTTCTCTTTTGCATCATTTACTTATGGTTAGAATAATTGATCTTTAAAACAAAAGTTGTGTGAAAAATGGCGTTGTGCAGAGGGGCTACTGCGGACCCTCTTTTCTTAAAACCTGAGACATGGACAAATTCATTTTCTAAAGTTCTGTTCTCGACTTCGGATGATATCAGTGCTTCGACATCGCAGTTTCGTCGATGGAAAAACTTTGTTGCATCCTTCAAATTTTTGCTGTTTGGGTGTACATGCGTGGGTTTATACTTGATGATCTATTTCCGCTTACTGAACTATTTTTATGGAAAAACTTACGATGATGAGGACGAAGAGATAAAGATGATGAAGAATTTCTGGGTATTGTACATTGTACATTATCTTCTGAATGTCTTAAAAATTTAATTGTGCATATACCGACGAATATTCACCCCTTTAAAAAGAAAAAAAATCATTTATTTAATCGACAGTCCAAGTTGAATAGGAAATCATCCTTGTTCCTTTTTATGTTCGCGGTTATTTTTGCAATACCTTGGCAGATTGCAATAAATATTCGTTGCAATGCGAGAATTCCGGAAACCCGTAGTGAAAAGCTGAGAACTTCAACAATGTTAATATTACGCAGCTTTTTCTTTGGATTCAGTCTCAACTTCTTCTACAATACTTGTACCACGATCATAGCAAAATTCCAGGCGATCATGAAGGAAGTGAATGGTGATTCAGAAGAAATCTTGGATGATTCCGAACTTCCAAAATATGGGTCCTTGGGAATTCCAAAGGATCTCCGAAATTCGAACTATAGATCTTCAGAAATCACGAATGACTTCAAGCCGTTTGAAGACGTTGAACAAGGAATATCAATCTGGGTACTAGGAATGGCTATTTACTATCATTTGGACGTCTCTGGAAGAATGTGTCTCAACTTGCCCCCGTTTCGAAGGGATTTGAACCTGTTTGAAAGGATTTCGAGTGCCTTCATATTTAGTGGATACTCTACAATCTGGTGGAAGACTACAGTTTACAGCTTCCTTTTGAATCTGCTTATTATCAACGAAAACAGCAAGATTCCAGATATGTATATGATAGCAACGATTAATCTTTGGTGGATCACGGCATGGATATTTTGTAACTTGGCAGTTGATATATGTCAGCAGACATTACAGGAAGAAATGCACTTACCGTTGAAAGGTTTCCTTCCTTCATTTGACGGGAAAAAGAGGAAAAGGAATCATATTTCAGACGCAATGTGTTTAGGAAAAACTGAAAAGGACTCATTAATTCAGCATTTAGCAACGTATGAATTTTTCCAGGCATGTACTCAGCCGTCTTTGGTAAAGGACCTATTTCTTCTCTCTCATGCAAGCATGACTTCAGGATTTGAGATGACATTGGATGCGTTATTTTACATCTTGGACGATTTCCGGTCAATACTGATTGGATGGTTGAAGGAGCAAGAAGGAATTGCGGATTTAGTAAGCTCTCTTAAGGCATCAGAAACCCCTAGGTTTGAGCAGATACGGTTCACTGGTACTAACCCTAGTGCATATGCAATTCACTACGGCGAAACTTTCAGGAGTCATTCTATTCCTAAAAAGCCAAACCCAGAAGAGAAGGAAAAAGATGATCAAAACAAAGCTTCTATTCATTCAAATTTGAGAAACCTGGCAAATACTCACACTGCAAATCAAGAAAATGGAAGGGGAAATCCAGTTTTCCAGGTAGAGGTAAATGGAAATGGAAATTCAGGTGAAAACAGGGGATTATTGTGGACACTTTTGAAAATTGAGATGTGTTTCTGGTTGGAATGGCTATTTTCTCCGTTTGTCCGTTTATTCAAGATCGTTATAACTTGGGCTACTGGAATTGTGCTTACGGTTTGCCGCCCTTTTATGCTATTTTTTGCAAGTCGAATGAGACGAAATCGGCACATCAAGTTGGCCAATCTAACTGAAAGTCGGCATTGCATTGTGAATTGGACAATGTCCGGTGTTGTTGAAATGACATGTACATCGAAAGATGTGGACAAGTATGGAATCGCAGCATCGTATATCCACCAGATATTCCCTTGCCTTTTGGATTTGCATGAAACTTTAGCAGACGTGTGTGGATTTTTGGAACGGGAGACCGAGCAGATAAAATGCTATCATTTGAGGTCTGATGGCGAATATTACACAAATGCTGAAAGTGCTAAAGAAATTGTGATGGGAGTTTATCAAAAGCTCTGGATGCTTAAACGCGGTTGTAAGTTTGGAGTCAGCAAGTTACACGAAAATTATAAGGATTATTATGAAATTGTGAAAATTACGAAGGATTGTGAACAGAAAATACGAAAATTATGTTGCTCTTAAAAAAAATTGTGTGTCTCAGTTATGTATGATAATGATTAGCGGATAAGCAAAACCACATTTTTAGATTTAGATTGTGTTAGGTTAAAATTAAAGTAGGTACAAGTCCCTTCAATTCTTCGATTCTTGTCTATGAAAAGTGTGATTTCAAATAAAAAGGTGTTGATTTGTTAGAAAGAATAATTGACTAGAATAATTATTGCTTGGTACATAACCAATTTTTGAAAAATGGAATAAAAAATTACGAATATTATGTAATAATACAGCAACATGATATGCATAGCATAATACTTGGACGTTTAAAAATATACTTACATAAAACACGAAAAAATAAATTTGAACTTTTGCCAACCATCACAATTTTCTCATAGGTAAATACATACACAAGTGATTTTGGGTTTATATTCATATTATTCATCTACATTTTTTTCGTTAAATAAATTGCAGTTACATGGGTAAGCAGTGTGCAGACTTGGACCTAATCCAACAGTTCCAGATTTATGAAATGGTACTCAAGCATGAGGATGGTGAGGAGGACAACATCATGATGCAACTAGACGAAAGCATGAGGTGCCGTGATTGTTTTTTATTGTTTTGTCTTTCAGAAAGCAAATCCTTAATTATGAATGTACCAGTTTTGCTAATTTATTATTCATGTTGTTGCTTATTTAATGTTTCTTTATGTGCATATAGGCAAAAGCTTCTTACCAGAAAGGGTTATTGCGAGGTAGAAGGTAACAACAAGAATCGGCGAAAATCCCGAAGAAGATCTAGCAACACACCGCCCACAACTCCGAATGGTTCCTCACTTCCAATATTTCCGCATCCCGTAATTCGAAGGCTGTCGTCAACTGAGGACCAAGGAAAGGATTCCATGGATGACGGTAGTTCTACTACATCAACTTCCTCACATTCTTCCTCCCCCGGTCCACCTAACGGCACGCCTCCTCCCTATATAATAACTGGATATGCTAATGAGAAATGTACCATTTAACATTTGACATTAAAATTAACATTTGATTTTTCCACTTTGTTTGGCATACTAGAAAATGTTGCTTTCACTATTAACTTTTTCAAATACAAAATGTATAAAAACATTTACTAATAATATGTCATCGTTTGTATTGTATTGTATCGTCTCGATCATGACGTAGGCAATACTAACATGGAAATTGGTATGACCCCTGCAATGAGAAGGAGGAGGGAACGAACTGACCACCAAAAATCTATCCTTGACCAAAAAAGTCTTAATACAAGTAGCAGTGACTTGTTGTCCGAATCTGTTCAAAAGGACTCATCTTCGAATCTCATTCCTTTAGGAAGGTCCTTCAGTGGCAAAAGAGACAGCTTTGGTAATCTCTCATCGTCCGGGACATTTTTGGAGCAGCAAAATAATTTGAAGAACAGCAGTAGCAATGGAAGTTTCACAAATGGAAACGGTAATGGTGGTGGAAGTCCTAATGGAAATATTACAATAGCTAGGCCCTGGATGCTTCCCATTTACACGAAAACAAATGGGACAGCAGCCAGTTCAACGAGCATAGCAAATGGGGAAGCTGAGACTGCAGAATCGACTGAGGCTAAAAGAGAGCATTCCGTCAAGGATCTTACGCAGAAATTGGCTAATCAAAGCCTTCTCACAAGTCCTGTGGATGAGAATAAGTCATTGTTGCGGAGTGGAGAATTGACAGGTATTTTATGCAGTTTTTATAACTACATATTTAGCACAACTGTAAAGCTAATTTTAATAATTTTAATTGGGTCTCAATTTTATTTTAGGAGTCGTCTCTAAAGCCAAAGAAGGTCTCGCCAAGTCAAAGTCTCGTGCTGACCTGAAACCTCCTACTGGAGATTCTGCAAATGGGACAAAAGGGATGCAAATGGAAACAAAAAAGTCAGACAATGACTTCCATTGGGATTTTCTAGTCATGAATTTGCACAGATCTTTAGAAATTTGTGATCTCGACTTTACGGATCTGAAAACCTCTGATGATGAAGATATTATGGCACCTGATCCGACAGCATTAAACTGTTGTAAAGTACCACCTCCTCTGCCACCCAGTCTTTCTGGTGGGAACCCACCACCTCCTCCACCTGGAGTACGGTTTGGCTCCGCCCCTCCACCCCCTTCTGTCAACGGATTTGAATCCTCCGTGTTTGGAGTATCTCTTAAAAACCGTCAACCTACAGCGGATGAGCTTAATGACACAAGTACCCTTAGAAAGACAAAGAAAACTGTGAAACTATTCTGGAAGGAGGTAAGGGAAGATCCAGTTACCGCTACAAAGGTCGAAAAGGTAGGGAGTCTATGGACGGAGATTCAACCTGTTTCATTGGACACTCAAAGACTGGAACATTTATTCGAGTCGAGAGCCAAGGACATGATAAGCAAGGTAAGGTAGAATTTCCTGAAAATAATGGGAACAGAAATAATTTGCTACATACATATTTCCTTTATACTTTTCTGCTCTGATACTCTCATATCGGCTAAATAAATATCTTCTTGGAGTTAAATGCAAAAATACCATAAAACTTTCAATCAATTAACAATCAAACAAATTTCACTTTGAATGAATGCTCTAATTGTGCTATGAGTTATATATATTCAGTAAACACATTTTTATTGTGAATTTCCACACAAAATATTATATTTTTTATATTTTGCTTTCGGAATTTCATATTAACAACACAAACACTTTTATAATATAAACATCTTTATAGTAAATTTGCTACATTTAAAGCTCAGCTTTTTTACAGTTTTTAGATACTTATAGTCTTTTCCACTTTCACCACACTACTTTCACTTTGTATTTATTACTCAACATTGTTTTTGGGGAGTCATATTACAGCTACTTCTGTACTAAACGAAAACAACAAATAATGTTTCTTCGCTCAAAACTTACACGCAGTTTAATTGGCATCAATATGGACAAAGTATTTATTTTTTGCTAGCTTCACCCTATTTTTATTTTCAAGTACTACGTAGACGTAAATTATGTTATATCTATTTTACAACCGTAAATATGTAGTTTATATAAATGCAATAATATTTTGTATGTAGTTCTTATTTAGAAAAATATACGACAATAATTGTCTCTTTTTCTGGGAACCTTATGTTTTTATTTTTTGGGAGATTTTCCTGTTTCCAGTTAGACGAATTTACAAAGACGTTTTTTGTTTGATGACGTACTAGTAGTAGTACAAGTCTGACTTTTAATTGTTGAAAAGTCAGCTCATTATTATCAGTTATTATTTTATTATTATATTTTTGGTTTTGTTTGATTTTCCTCTACTATGCTTATATACGCTCTTCGCTTGGACTTACACACAACGACACTACTTGGTGCCTTTATATAAAAGGAGGTGAGTATCTAGTAATATAAACAAGCTTTTTAATGGTTTTTATCATTATTTTTAATCATAAATTGCACATCATCGTTATCAAATAATTTTGCACACCTCAGTTTTTCCCTGGTAGTCGCATTGATTATGTATTTTGTATTTCACAAGCTATGGTGGTTATGAATTATGGCACATTTAGGAGAACTGGTTTGGTTTATGGTACATGTGCGTAATTTAATAATTTGTAGTTTAGTTTTGTGTAGGCTTTTTTGGAATGACAGATGTAGAACGTGTGCATGGAGTCAAAACTCACTTCGGCATTGGTTTATTTATGATTTACACAATACCTGCACATATTTCGAATGAATGGAGACGTAAAAGGCACTTTCTCGGATCTTTTATGGAGTCGTTTTTTCACTGTATTGGTTCTTACCTTGGCTGCACCTCCAATTGAAAACTCATTCAGCTTCCTGTAAATTTATGAGTAGTTTGCCAACCTTGTGTAGTCGTAGAGTAGGAGTAAATTTCGGCTGAAGGTGTAGAAATGTATTTCCAAACAAAAATTTATAGAAAAAGACATGCATGCACACAAGAAAGTTAAAAAGCATCAATTTTGAAAGTGATCATTGTCTTGAGTCACTTTTTGCATCATCAGAATTATTAACAGATAGATGATAGATATCAGTTTTGCACAGGTGGTTTATGAATTGCTACTTCAATTAATTAAGCATTCAGTTGTGAAATGAAACTGTGTGTCATGTAAATGTAAGTAAATACTGGTTTGTTGAAGGTGAAAAATGTAATTTGTACATTTGCAGTTTAAAGCAAATTTCTGCAAAATTCTTGCTCGCAATCTGCCTAAGATTAGAAACTTATCTACCTAATAATTTATTTTGTGTTTTGTGTACCTATATACTCCTTATTTACTGGGTCACTTAATGTCACTTCAAATCTCTTACTTGAAGCATGGCTCGTTTTTGTGATACTAATAAATGTATTAAGTGTATATCTTAGATTTATGTTTTAGCAACATAAAACTAATGTCAGTATATCTGTTTGTGGGGCATTGTGAGAAATGCCGTCTTTGCATGAAATTGTTGATATATTTTAATGTGTTACTAAATAATCCTTGATATAGCTCGTTTAAAATCGCTCGCTCTCAAAAATGGAACGATGAAATCAAACCTGTGGACTCATGAATATAAAACATTTTTCATTGTTTAAATGATATAAATACTATTTTTGTATAGAAACAATCGGACACGAACAAAACCAAAGAAATTACCGTTTTGGATCCAAAGCGCTCCAATGCCATAAACATCGGTATGACAAAGCTACCTCCGCCTAGAACAATTAAGGCTGCAATCATGAAAATGGACTCAACTATCATTAACAGAGAGGGAATTGAGGTATGCATTGGAAGGTTTAAGTCCCAACAGAGACCGCAACTTATAATTAAAAGTGATTCGATGAAATCATTTGGAATTTTTTACAGAAACTATTAAGCATGTTGCCAACAGAGGAAGAGAGAGCAAAAATTACTGAAGCTCAATTCGCTAACCCTGAAACACCACTGGGAAGTGCTGAACAGTTTCTTTTAACCTTGTCATCTATTTCCGAATTGACCGCTCGACTAAAGTTGTGGGCATTCAAATTGGATTATGAAAATCTCGAAAAGGTAACAACTAAATTATTTATTAATGTACTTTACTTAAATTGTATGTTTATATACACATATAAATCTCGCATGTTTTGTTAAACAGGAAGTTGCTGAGCCTTTAATGGATCTAAAACAAGGAATCGAGGCACTCGAAAAGAACAAAACATTCCGGCAAATTCTTACCACATTACTTTCCATCGGTAATTTCCTTAATGGCGCTGACGCAAAAGGCTTTCAGATTGACTACTTGGCCAAAGTTCCTGAAGTAAAAGATACCGTACATAAACACTCGTTGCTCCATCATCTATGCCACATGGTTCTAGAAAACCATCCGGAATCTTCTGATCTGTACTCTGAGGTAAAATTCATAACTACAAAATAATATTTACATATTCATTTCTTTAAAGATGTCGATAGATTTATAAGCAATATTTCCGATCATTTTAGATTGGCGCTGTCACTCGAGCATCAAGAGTAGATTTTGATGAAGTTGCGACGAATCTAATAAAAATGGAAAGTGACTGCAAGGCCTCGTGGGATCATTTGAAAGTCATTGCAAAACATGATGGCCCCACAAATATGAAGCTAAAGTAAGTGGAGTCATGAGAAGCATAATTGAACAAAATGGTCATGATGGTCATGAACAAAATGTTTCTCTTTGTTTTATAGAATGTCAGAGTTTTTGGCAGATTGCGCGGAAAGAATAATAGTCCTGGGAATAATTCATCGCAGAGTTATGAATAGATTCCACAAGTTCCTCCTTTGGCTCGGTGTACCAGCACATCAAGTGCCCGCAACAAAGCCTCACATGCTCTTTAAAATTGTATCAGAATTCGCCCTAGAATATAGAACCACTAGAGAACGAGTGATTCAGCAACTTCAAAAGAAAGCAAGTCATCGTGAACGCAATAAAACTAGGGGAAAGATGATCACAGAGGTAATTAAATTCATTTTTGATTACTGATCTACTAGCTTTAAACGTTTAAATTAATTTACATAGGTTAAAAATTTCATAAACATTTAATGTTTTCAGCAAATCATGTACAAATCCAAGGAAGATAAGGCTGATGCAGAGCTTCGAGAAGTTTTAACAAAGTCCTGTAACGACAGTGGAGAAGCCTCGTTGACATGGTCCAGGCGACTTAAACCCACACAAACTTCATCTAACGGACCAGCTTCACCAGGGTCACATTTTAGCAACAAGGCAGCTACACTTGGTTCCGGTAGCCCGCTCGTTGACGGGGACGATGAAATTCTAGAAAGCTTAGTGAAAACAGCGACAAGAACTTCAGATTCTCGCACCGCCCCGAGAGAAAGGAAGCGTAACAGTACGCGTTACTCTGATCGAAAATCACGTAAGAATATTTTCCTCCTTTTCATTATCATCATAGAACTTTTAAACGAAATTTGTATTAAATGTTTATATGCATATTTTGGGACTAAAGAACAAACTAAAAATCAGTAGTTTGGCTTATTCAACGCTACCTAAAATACATATTTATGTCCTTGATATTTATATTATTATCGTTATGTAGTAAAACGTTCACGAACCAGAGAAAATAATGTCGCCGCTTCGCTCTACGCTGTCCTCAATTCGTAAATCTGTCAATATATGCTGCATTGCTCAATCTGCTGATGAGTAATTATGTCATTATGTAAGCCAATTTTTGTTAGATGTGTTCTGCGATGTGTTTGATGATGATATGTAAATCGCTAGTTTTCCAAAAAAATTTGTATTTGTGTGGCTTGTTTAATCAGTAAGCGAAGTGAGCATGTTCTAACCCAACATACTACACAATTGTCATAACCCGATAGATTTTGGTTAATTGCTGATGTACTGTTTGTTTAGTGAAGTTTTGTTTTCTCTTTAAAATGTCGTAATTTATGTTTTAAATGTTAATTGTGTTCTTTTGATTTTCTATTTTTATAGTACGTCGAACCCTGCGGCATGGCCTGTCTGAAGAGGAACGAAAAATGCTGGCCGCGTTTATGGCCAATGGCCACTCCTTTTGTTAATATTGATATAGTCGCATGAAAACGAATGAATTTAAAATTTAGTAACGAAAACTTTGTTGTAATGTAGGTAAAAGTTAAGTATGTATTTTGTTTTTTAAATCATTGTTAACGACGGCTTTTGCCAACAATTTTAAATTATAAATTGCTCCTTGAGAGGAGATTAATTAAATCAGTCTTCTTATTCAAGTTATTTTCAATTTTGCTATAATGGGTGTTTCTTAACTTTGCCCAATATGCTGCGTATCGGATGCTTTTAAAAAGTCAAGTACTATATAACTTTTCATTACAATTTATTATGCTATAAAGCCAAAACAACCCTAAAGGAACATTACTTTTTTCAATTTACCACAGTTAAATGTATGCAGTTTTTTACTATTAGTTTACGACGAAATGAAAGATAAAAGATACCATACTATAAATAATATTATATATTACCTATGCAGTAGCTAGTCAAATCGTATAAAAAGAAACCATCCTTGTTTTGCAAAAGGGAAATAAAGGAATAAACATTAATTCTTAAAAGCATGTAGAATACAGCAATGTAATATACATAGGTCGATATTTGTCAGCGTTTAGCAAGTTAGAATAAAATGCCTGCGTAGGTCAAATAAATTGTAGAAACGCCAAGAAACTCAACTTTTGTAGATGATTTCCTTATAGTCTATAAAAAGCACCTGAAATGCCCAATGGTGTGTATAACTATATTAATTTTAGCATTTCTATTCTATGTAATAGTTGAGTGAAGTGAATCTCTTGCTATCGGTAAATACGAAATTCGCATGTCTATATTAGGATTTCTTTTAAAAACGTTGTTTATTTACTTGGTCTTAAAGTTTAAGTAATAATGAAAATTTAAAAAAAATGTTTTGTATGTAAAAAATTTTAATTTTAGTTCATCAAACAGAGAAGTACGTTCATAAACTGCTTTATACGTTATGTAATTTAAAGTATACAATCTACTGACACACCCTTTGCCAGTGAAAATAATGGTGATCTAATGTGGAGGTGGCACTTTAATAACATGTTATTTGGTTGTTTTTAATTTTAATTAGTAGACTGATAGTATTGTTTATTGTTTTTGCATTGCTTCGGTGTAATCAATCGCGACCTTCGTCAGCCAAAATCTGCATACATACCTATTATCTGTTCTCTGTTATGCTCGTGTATGCGTATATTATGATAAGAAAGACATTGTGAATAATGTGAAATATATATATATAATGTTATGTTGATCATTAAAACATTTTGAAATTGAAATATGAAAGAAATAAAGCTAAATTATCTAAATAAATGATTGATTTTACAACATGAAATGGTATTTTTCAAATTTTTTTTATTAGATACTTCAAAAATGTGTAATTTCTCATACAAGAAGCATGAAATTTACTTTAAAATGCATACAAAAAAGTAGTTCGCGCATAGTTTGTAAAAATTATGCTTTTCTGTTTTATATTTACATTGCATTCTAACATATTTATTAATGTAAGAAATTTTCAAAAAATGTCATATCTGCAGATGAACTTTCAACTTTCATGTTTATAAAGTCATCAATGGTGACATGATCGGCAGACTGCATTTTTGGAGACAAAAAGGTATAGTCTTTCGCGTCATTACTTTCCAAAGTACATTCTAATGCTATTGAAATCTTTCCAAACTATCAAAATTCTATTTTAGCAGCTGCAGAATTAAGAATGGAGACAAAATGGCGTGTTTACTTTGCCAGAAACTTTTTCTTCTTCTTTTTTTCTTTCCATTAACTTAATTTTCGAATCTACAAATCTTTTGACTAGGAAGGATGTTCTTATTCTTATAATATTTCATATTACATCGTGCTAATAACGGAGTAGATATACTATATTTATGTCTCCTTATCTTCTAGATCATATTATTTACATACTACATCTATTTGTTTTTTCACTTTCATTTATTTTTAAGGACAAATACATAATAATACTAAACACTGTACTTTATATAGTAATACAATTCTAAAATCTTTTATGGCCAGGAATGCCGGATTTTTCTGTACACTTATTCTTTTCATCTATAAACATCTAATTTGCCTACAAAACTATGAAAATACGCACCAAACGTTATTTTTCGAAACAAAAAAAATTAAAATAAGCTTGACAAACAATTACTAGTGTAAAAACTATTTTAATTTTAACGTATTTTAGAGGGAAGCCTTTATTATGACGGCACGCAAGGAGTTGGTTGTACATTTGCAATAACAATAAGTATATGGATATATATTAAAAATAATTTAAAAATCAAAATTATATTGTTTTTTTCTCTACTCATACAATACATCTAAAACACTTTGATTTTTACTAGACCGATCTGACCCCATATTTAAATGCATTTATCTTTAGCTCGTCTATATATTTATTCTAAAGTTGTTTAAAAATTTTATACAAAAAGATTCTGTGTGTCCCATCATATCCTGTGGATTCAAATACACGTACTATGGCGAATTTGATGAAGTTTTAACTTTGTTCTTTTCGTGCAAAAAATCTTCCACAGTGCCAGAATTCCTCGCTGAAGTAGTTTTCTCTAGACTAACAAGTTGCCATTTATATTCGCACATTTAAAATTCCTTCTTTGAATTTTCAATAATCAGAAGCAGATCTGCTCTGCTCATGTTTTCTGTAACAGTTTTGTTTTGCGATTAAAACGTAACAGTAGTAGTGGTTTAGTGACAGTTTACCGTAAACGAAAAATTGCGATAATGCTATAATTTTAGCTTCATTATAGCACACGCACGGCATGAAAAGCAATTTTGCTTGATTGACTGAAGGCACGCTCTAAATTGTAAAATACTTTTTAGACACTCTTCCTGTAACCGCGAATATGTTCCTGTAGTTAAAAATCAGCAATTTTTTCTCTGACAAATTCAGCCAATATAGCGTTGATTTATTATTAAATCTTAATTATTAACAATTAGCAAGTCCGTATGCTTTTTAAATGTCTTCATTCATTCATCAGTTTTTTCTCCTATTTCCAAGAAAGTTTCAACAATTATAATCCAATTTCAAAGTATATGCAAAATGTCAGCAAATTTGTCCTACAAATCTTTGATTTTCCTTTGTAAGGAGGAAAATCATCATGTAATGTCTCACAGCTTATACGTTTCAGTTTAATTAAATTTACTACAACACTACAGTTTCCTTCTATTATTTTGTTTCCTTTCATTATTATATTCAGAGTTATTAATTGGAATGAACTGTATTGGGCAAGTTGTTCAAAAAGAGAGAGATATACATTTATATGCCGCCTCTTTTCTAAATAAACGAAAATTCTCAACAAGTGGGATTAGCATCCAAATCTGAACTAAGCTCAGGGCTCTCTGAGATGGGGTTTTCAGTAATCCTTATGTCAATTATCCCCTTCTCCAGACCCGATTTTGTCATTGGAGGTGCGTCGGGACTGGCCAAGTTGATAAGTGTGCCGGATGCTGGATCAATAGATTTTGGAGTGACGACACCACTTGAAGCGGACATAACATCTTTGGTCGTGCCATTGTTGAGAGATACACTGGAACTTGCAGCAGAGGAGCCTGCACCACTCACACCACTATCTACAGACATTTTCCGATTCTGAGAAATTTTCTTGGATGACAGGGTAGGAACTATTTTAAATCAACAGAAATTAATCACTTAGGTCAGAATTAGTAGCCAAATCCGGTACAACAGCTAGTATTAATACTATTTAAGCGATTTATATATACTTTATGCGCTTCATCGGCAATTGTTTTTATAAAAGCAGCAAAAGGACTAAGACTAAAGACACAAGAATATGTGCATAGACTATATCACAGAGCTGAAAATGTTCAAGAGATCAAGGAATAAATGTGCTTCAGTAAACTCAACAGACATAGCGCTTCAAGTGGCTAATTTTCGTCGAAATTGGTTTCTAACAAAAGACAAAGGAAACACAAAGACATCACAGACAAAATGGTGTAGATGAAAGGGGAAAAAGGAGAAACGAAGTCACAAAAGCGAAAATATGAACGAATCCGTGCTGTTAGACAACAAAAAATGCTGTAGAAGTCAGATTTCATGCAGACATGGAATAAAATGATAAAATTTTGCAAGAACAGAATTATGAAACTTACACAGATGTATCATTTATATATAGCAGAAATAAATAATCACTTATTGTACTATTCTAACTCTAAAGAAATCATTACAACAAAGCAGGAAAAAAACAAGAGGTCGCGCTATACACTATTCAGCTTTTGTTAATGACTATAATAAACTAATATTTATACCGTTATGTAATTATTGTATAAAATATTTTGTGCTACAATCTACTTTTTACTACAAGGCCATTTGATTCATTGTGAAGTTAATTCTTGTAGGAGTCTTGCTCATTCTTATCGGAGGAGAGGAGTTAGTAAATTCCGTAAAACAGGTAAAGTGCTCATTGAATTTTCAAAGGTGTTTGATTATTTTTTTGATAATTAAATACTTTTCAATTTAAAATTCCTCCGATTTAGCAAGAATCCAAAAAACATTTGGAATTACAAAAATCACACCCATTATGTGTTTTAATGTTTGTCATTAAAATATTTTGGGGGTACCTGTCTATAATATTCATGTAAGTTGAACAAGTGCTTTAGTTCACGCACCATTATTTTTAATATTATTGGTTATTTTTCTGTGCAACAAAGAATATCATTAGTCTTTTAAAAAACGATTATTTATGAGCTACAATATTTATGACACGTTTAATATTGAACAGATCATGAAACTAAAAAAATGCACATTATTATTTCAACAAACTTCACAAAGACAATAGAAAGGATGACAATATTTAATTGACTCCTGTAAAAGCTTTCATAATGTAAAAATGATATTATAAACGAAAAGACAAAAGTATTATAACGAGTTATATGTAAATAACACGAAACTATATAAATAGTCTATATGAATGTAAATTTTTAATGATCAACTAATAAAGGTTCGGGAGCTAACCAACTACAAGTTAATCAACAAGACTATTTTTTTGTTAATGATATTGTTTCAGTCATCCATTTTACTGGTTAAGGTAGTGTACTAATACCAACCAGATTTTTTGTGTGTATTTTTTTCAAAAAACAAAATTTCTAATCAAAAGTCAACATTATTTTATTTTATGTATTTTATTTTAAATTTTTATTAGGTTGCAATGAAGAAAAAATCAGCATCAAAATGGTTGATGATACTAGAAATGACTTTCAAAACTATATAGAAGTTATTAAAAATCAGTAAAAATGACTTCAACATATTCGACTGAATGAAATTGCGGTTGAGCCAAAACAAACACTTACACAACATAATGAATGCAAAATGGCCTTTTAGTTCTCAATTTGTCAGAGCATTCCATCCAAATTTTCTTGCTGAGTGTTTTAGAAGCATTTACCTTCAGGTAACGAGTTCTTCCGGAATAGTTTAAGAGCTGCAGAAGATGAGCAAAGATACATATTGGAAAAAAATAAAGAAACAACCAAAATAACATCATGATTTGAATGAATGCTTACGATTAAAACAGAGTTCTAAGAAGATTGTTTTTGTGTGTGATTTGATACGACGATTGAATCAAAGGAGAAAGAATGAAGAAGAAGAAAGTTATGTATATGTTTTTTGGTGTTACAGCTTTCGCCTTTCACCTTTTTGCACCTAACAATATATAACAGTAAGTATATATCACAGTAATATGGTCAACTGTGTGTATATGATACATATACAGGCAGAATATGCCACAAAATATTATATATAATATTTAAACATGTAGTACGACTAGTCACCACAGATAAAAAACACTGAAAGTATAAATATAGCAATGAATGAATCGGATAATTAATTATCGTAAAATGAATATAGTTCAACTCAACCATATAAACAAAAGTATACATAAAACTGCCTTTTGAACGCAACTATCTAACAACGCTAAAAAGTGTAAAAGTAAATATAGTAATCACAAGAAACAAGATATAGAAATAAAGTAAACTTTCTCCGTGTGAACAATTTTTGCTGAAAAAAAGTCAAAAGTATAGAGCTCTATTTTAAGATCTCATTCCAGTGGACTTACCATAGCCTTGCCCTTGTAGAAATAATCTGAAGGCTTCGGCCAGCTTGCCAGGTTGTTCTTCCAAAACCATTCCACAATCCTGAATCTAGTAGATCATTACAAGTAAGAAATCATGAATATTTAATCATAAACGAGCATTCTGGTGGAAAAGGGCACACAAAAAAACAAATTATATATATGATCTATATAGTCTATGTTTTCTTACTTTCATCCATGTAGAATCTACGGGGTCTAAACGCCCGTTAAAAGTCACTGTATCGTCAACATGGGGAGAGTGAGCTCCGGTCACATTCAAGACGGGCATCTTCAATGTGCGGGCGTTCTTTCTTTGAATAGGATCTAGATTTCTTTCAATTGTTAAGTCAGTTCGTCGAATGTAGCTGTCGATAAACATGCCAAGATTTTGTGGATTGACGTTGCTTTCAAAGTACTGACGGTAGACGTAGACCAAATCGTGGTTGCGCTCCTCGGTAACCTTTAAGGATAAAAAAAGAAAGTCCATAAGACGTTATTATTATTACGGCATACAGAGGTTGAAATGATTGACTGGGTGGCTAGTCGATCGAAACGATATATAGTTCAGGTAATTTCTGTCGATTATGTTTACAGAGTGACATATGGAACATACCTTGCCAAAGTGGTGCCACATGAGATAGTCCAAAACTCCTTGCGTCATTCCCTTAGACTTTAGGTTCCTTGTATTGATCTTTTGGTAACCCCATTCTATCCAACCAGCTTGAGTGGATATACAATTCAAGACGCAAAGGGCATCAACCTAATAATAATAGAAAGGAAAAGAATAACCATAAGTTGTAATGACTCATAGTCACATATTTGCATGTTGTTGTGCCGAGACATTTAGGTTATCGGTTTACTTTGACAAATAACCCATTTTCTTACCTTCTCTGGATTATTCAGTGCAAATCTGCAAAGAATGTTTGCTCCAGCACCTACTCCAAATCCAATGACTCGTTTCAAGCCAAATTGTAAGAGTACATCAAGCACTTGCTCTGACAATTGATCCATGGTTGGGTAAACAAACCTACGAAAATATTGTATTATGAATATTATATGCACAGTTTAATTTGGCCTTTCTCATGGGTGAAATAAGAAACAATGAAAAAAAGTATGTCAAGAAAGGTGAAAGTTCTTACGTTTCCGGGAAAGTAGGTGCATTTTCCTCTTGGCCGGGGGCATTAATGTGGTAAATACAAAAGTTTTGTCCGAGAATTCTCATATCCACAAAGTTAAAAAATGCTTGGAAGTTTGATACATCTAAACCAAAGTAGTAAAGTTTTTCCATTAACTAATAAGAAATTAATTAACATGAGTAAGCGTTTGACCGTCATATATGTTGTTGAATAACTTACAGTTGAGCCCCAAGTCATGGTAAGTAACGATGGCCGGTTTTGAGCGGTCCCCTTGGATTGCAACTAGCAATGATCCAAACTTGGTATCTACTCTTTCCTCCACGGCCAAGCCTTCTCCGCGAGATAATGTTCGCGTGGACGGGAATGAAAGTTGTATGTTGCGAAGTTCTACCTCATCCATGCTTTCGGATGGGTTGCACCTGTTTATTATTCAAAAGTTTAGTTAGATCATTGGAATCAAAATATTTGAACTATTTTCTACTAAAGACAAGAAACGGAAAATACTGCTGCAAAAGTCAAAATGCTACAAAAGCCAAAATTTATACAACATAAAAAGCGACAAGGTAGAAATCTATTGTGAAATAAAGCTAATCAATCACAGTGGAAACCATTATGTAAAATCCGTCATGCAAGTTCTTATGATCTATGCTACAGAGGATACACAACTGCAATTACTACAACTTACCATCCTTTGTATTGCTTAAGTTATGGGCTTTGTGGCAAGCAAAGACATAGTATAATGTGAGGCTTTTGTTAAATATACTTTAATTATTGCATACTATAATGGATTTCCGGTGTGATAAAAAAAAGAAAACAAACTACAAACCGATTATGCTTAGCAGTGTTAAATAGATTAAATTGAGGTCAAAGGGCAACACAACATTTTACATGACATATTGCAACCAAATAATTCAAAAGCAGACAGAAATATTTCAAAAGAAAAGATCTAAAGTTCAAAGTGGTCACCAAGAAGCATCGGCGCTGTGGGAGTGCGATAGTGTCGAAGACATGACTTTCGCTGTTCCGATTTAAAGGTTTCCACAGAAAGAAGTCAGGAAATGATAGAGAAAGAGAGAGAGTCGCACACAAACAGTCAATAGAATAGGAAAAGTACAATAGCACAGAAGATATATAGCTGAGAGCTAAAAAGGTTATTTCTTTTGCAGAATTGCTGAAGAGAAGAGAAAATGTTTGAGAACTGAAGTCTTATGTCTAGCCCCTTTGGTCAAATACTGATGTAGAGAGATTCCCTTGCTTCTGCCAATTGCAAAAAGAAGCGTTGCACACAGCACTCTTGTTCCAACCTAGTTTATGAAATTAGCAGAGATGCAGTTTTGTAATTATTGAAAAGCTTACAGAAAATATGTTTTACACACGTTCACCGAAACACTTTCCCTATTTGTTTTATAAGCAAAACTTTTACTATTGAGAATGGGTATAATCGTATAAATGGGCAAAGGGGCGTGGCTTAGGATTAGGTAAGTAGAAATTTTTGACAGACTTTTGGCGTTTGTTGATTATTAAAATATCGATGCAAATGGCAAAACAGCAATAAATTTTTGTAGCTTTTTTAGCAAAATACTTTCACTTTTTGATATGAGCCTTTTACAGAAAATAGCTTTTCTACATAAAATACTCTTTTAAACGATTATATTTATTTGTTTGAATTACGGGGAAGCGCTTGTAACCTCTAAGTTTAGGCGATGAAATGAGAATGCAAAATTAGCTTCTCACTAGCACAGCTTATATTTAAAATCCTTGCTTCTTCTCTGGAAAGCAGTGTGTTTATTAAAACAACACACACGGCTACGACAATAAAATATTTTTGCAGTAAAATGTACTAAGCTCACAAAAAGTCACCCCTTCACCAATATATTTTTAATGTCACTTGAATACTGATTGTGCTCTATACGCGTAAGCAAACCAGGCCACAATGGGACAATTAACAAATGTTTTGTTATTAATAATTCGTACTAAAAGTGATCAGTCAAGGAGCTTCCGCTGAATAATATAAGGAAAATCTTAGTCAAAATGACGACCGCTCGCTGGTGTGTAGATAAAATAGACGCCCACAAAGCACACTAAAATATGTTTTGGTAGAGCCAGAAAGGTCTTTTATCAGATTGTTTTAGTGCAAGAGTAAAAATGCAGTAAAACAGGAAGGAACTTTTAATACGCACTCATAAAACTGAGTAGCATAATTTATTTGTGTAAATTGCGAAGAATATTAAGAGAGAAATTGAAAATATTAATAAAGTTCAGCAGATTAGCAGAAGAAGATAGAGATAGAGTACTACACAGTCATATCATATTATCATGATCATCAACAGTCAGATCATCGCTCGTCGTTTTGTCGTCAGATCAAAATGTCACAACTCACAGAAACTACTCACGTTATTATCTTGGAGAAAAAGGAGATACCGCTGGTTTTGTGTCGTAAGAAGTTTTGTATAGTTCAGCTTATGAATACTTATTAAAGTAAGTGAGGTTCAGTATATGACTATTAATATAACAACAGTAAAGAGACTATAATAATCTTGAGAACTGGTGTGGTATAATGTATAAAAGTTATTTATTGTAATACTGGTCAATTAAGGCTCTTTCTTTTACACACAGCTTGACATACTTTTAGAGAGATTCTGTTTTCGCAATGTTATTATTGTACACACTTTGTTGGTGGTGGTATACTGGAAGATTAATTTTTCTTGAAGTTATTTAGTGCAACTGCCTATAAATGTGCAAGTTATATTCTTGGTGTTATCTCTCTTGTGCTAAGATTTTGTTTTATATTTTTCTTTAATTCTTATAAATCTTCTGTTCAACTGCAACTGAATGACTGTTGTTTTTCTTTCTTTGAAGCCGTACTTGCAATATCCCTGTGTAAGTATCAAACACAAAAAAGGGTTATACATTTATTAGAGACGATGATTAATGAAATAGACAAGATG
>JAQFYG010000425.1:0-31139 GCA_034694325.1 Entomobrya corticalis | reverse complement strand
TAAATTAATTAATACGCATTCTCGTTAACTGCTCATTTGCCTAAAGTTCGTGTCGTGATGCTATGCATAAAATTTCATCCTTGCACCTTGGCTTGTTCCGACAGTCCGACGTAGTCAAAAAGGCATTAATTAGGATACTTAAAATAGTGTATAAAGTAGTCAGAAAAAAGAGAAGAGGCTGACGCACACGTATTATGCTCGTATACGTACGTATACGCACATAGTAACAGTTAGTTGCATTGCAAGTACTACGTTGCAGTAGTGTATCGTATTGTTTTACAAAGCCTTGGTCTCGAGCCAAAAAATGATTTTTGGAGTGCTCCGACTAAAACCGCCAAGTAAAAATATAAAAATATAATTATTTAAAAAGTAAAGTGCATCTGGGGAGGCTAAAACGTACCTAGAATTTATTTAAAATAGTTAAAAGTGTCTAATCGGTAATGTTTACAACCCTCAGGGGTCAACAGGGACGAAAGGGTAAGTTAAGAATAAAAATGGGAAACATACTTAAATATATAGCGTTGACTGCTCGCATCAAGTATTATATTCTCCGCCAAATTCAAACTACGACAAATATAAGATTGAATACAAAAGGATGCATAGAAAATACGAAAACAAACAAAAGCCTTGATCTACTTCACAAATAGAAGCAGAATGATAGGTTATTAGAAAAACAAGTTGGAAGGAAAAAAGGAAGCAGCAAACAGGAAATATGACCCTTGACTTGAAAGAATGTATTTGGCTTTCCTATCTCTCGGAGGTTTTTTTGATTCATTGCGTGTACCATTTTGACGGATTCGGAAAGGTACCGCGTGCACAGAGTTGATTGAGTATGTGTGTTTCATATTCGTTTTTGTTTGTATATTTTTAGCTATGCAGATGATGAAATCCTTTGCTATTTCTGGAGCCAAGTCGTCAGCAGAGTAGTTGCACAAGTTTTTTTTATTTTCCTAGTAGCTAGGCATATCCTAAACCAAAGAACGTAAACATAAGCCATTAGCCGCAACTCGCTACTAATGCAAAGTAGTGTACCAAGCAATGTCATCATGAATCATGGCACGAGGAAGAGCTCCTGGATAATGTTTGCAAAACTTTGGGTTTCCTTTCCCTTCACTATTTCATAATTACAATGCGCTACTTTCATGCTTTTTACATTTGTTAGTTTTATTTTGGAAAGGAATTACGTAACAAGAATCTAATTACAAAACTTTTACTTTTTTCGGTTCTATTTTCGTTTCAATCTGACGTTAAGAAGGTTTTGATTACTACCTGACACGAAATATGACCGTTATTTATTTATATTTTTTATTCTTTTTATGTTGCATATTATGGTGTCATTCTGTATATTATAAATATTGTTTCTCTATACGCCGATCAAGTGTTCAGAACAAAATGGGATATGGAATCCCTACGGGTAGAACAGGTAGAAAAGATAAAACACAAATACCATACCTACCTACAATACCTCTTGCACATGTTTAGCAACACCACCCTTGTTCCGTATCACAGGTTGTAAAATGATGACTAAATGTGTGGATGTCGGGATAAATAATATATTCTCACCGGATATGGCCATTCATTTCCCCGCTGAGTGTGTGTATGAGTAAGTGAGCAGAAAGCTACACAAAAAGGTGGTTGAAAAACGAAATTGAAGTAGAAAACTACCCCTTCGCGGTTCCGTTCCAGTCATCATCATCGTCACCCTTCTTTCTTAAACCGTGCAGGCCAGCTCATACTTATCACGATAAAAAAACAATGGAAGGGAAGGATTAATGCTGTACCTATACAAGGCTATTGTAAAGGTAGTAAGCTTAGATCATGTATTAGTAAAATATATTATAAAAAGTAGGTTTCAATATCGCCTTTGAAAATAAAATATAATCTAATAAATATGTAAGGTGAGCATTTTATGCATATAAAATGGCAAGTAGGTACCTTGTGACATTAAAACTATTAAAAGCAATAAAGCACGTAGTATAATGCCAACAAATAATGTTAACTGTCAAAATGAACCCCTTTAATGCATAATATGATCATATCATATCATCACCGCATGAGTGGCATGAAATGAAGTAAGCAGGCGCGTATAACATATGAGTCAATGTTCCATCATCGTCATCATCATTATTATCATCATCCCCCATTTTTTTGCTCAAAATACGTTTGTTGAACATAATAATATTTCCTTCTAGCACCAAACAAACCAACTGCCAGCAGCCAAGTGGTTGTACTAAATAAACATGTACTTGTTGTAGTAGAGATGCGTGTACTGTGTTTTAGCCCAAGTTGTAGGTAAGCACTTATGTCAAAAGTGAAAGATATTTATTGCTGAAAATTGCTATTATCTTTTGATAAGAACACATCACACATCCCACCTTTTACCCTGCCTGTCAAGAGTGTTTACACGACACAAGTCATAAAAATGAAAGGCTAGGCTTCATCAAGATGATGTATAGTCGGTGATATTGAAGATTACTGTGCACAAATATCCATCATATTAGATATAGTTAAGCAGTAACTGCACAAGTTTATTTTTGCTTGCAGGAAATCTACTGAGTAGTTATCGCCTTGCTAAGATTTATAGTAATTTGTATTTAATATTTACAATCCATTAAATATTCGATCATTTAATTTTTTTATTGTATGAGTCATCTACCAAAACGTAACATCAATACGGACGTTGTTTTCTTGACCTTCGATTTGCTCAAGAAATATGTTTATTAAGCTGAGATCATTTACTTTTGACTCGAATCGTATTTTAATTAGGCAATTATCAATTGCAATATCTAGATATATTTCTTCATAATCGTGAACTATTAACTATGGAACATCGTACATTGCAGTTTATCCTTTTCAGATGTTATGAAGTGAAACTACTAGCGAGGACGTAGTGGCTTTTAAAAGCTATCGCAAATTCAATGACAATGACATAATCCTTTGCAAAAAAGGACAACTTTATCCCATCACATATTTCTTACTTTAACAGAAATTCATTCATGGGCTAAGCACGTGTGTGTATAAAATGAACTAAATCAATAAACCACAGATGAACGTGTCAAGTATCTCAATAAACCATATAGTTTCCAACGAACCACTTTTCATACAACATAATATCACACCACTTTTCTGTCGTGTCGTGTCGCTATTTTGCCTGTCTTCTGTTCACATTTTACTTGCTTCATTTACCTTCCGCCCGGTGACAGCGATATGGACAGCACACCACATTTACTTGTTCATTGGTTAAACGGCAGCAAAGGAAAAGGTCCAAAGAGGGAAAATCAGTCATCCATTGGTATTTTTATTTTTCATTTTAGCTATTCCATCAGCCACCAACCAAGTAACGTATAAAACCAATGGAAGTGGATCGGTGAAGCCATAAAAAGGAATGCCTGATAGCGTGCAAAATATTTTCGGAAAGCGTGGGCAGACACCAATATATACGGCTTTCCTGGACATTTTTCCCTTTTTTTCCATTTACTCTTTGGAGAAAAACGGATACATAAATATACACTTTTTTGAACCATATACATGTTAAGATCCATACAAATCTACTTATAAAAGTAGAGCGCAATATTACGTACGTACATATTCATGTAACACCGCTTTTTTGTCGAGATTGCCGAGGTGGCACATTGCCATTGCATTACCATCTGTATTATTGCATTCAGAAAGTCCCTTGCCGTTTCCCGCATTCCGTTCACACACATGGTTAGCTTCTCAGTTACATATGTATCTTATAAAAACTTCTATATGGTAATGTAACAGCAGCTCATTCTCAAACATAAAGAGAGAAGAAAATTCCAACATACTGAAGTGCTTTCCCTTCCAAGTTTTTTTTCTCCCTGACATGGATTTTATGAAAGAACCATATAGCAAGGTTGAAGTGTCACTCTAATATCAAAAGTACTATACGTTTAAGAGGAGCAGCAATGTATATGAAGAGGAAAGAAAGTGTTGACACAGCTTTAATTTTTTTTGCTGAGTTTTGCAGGTTCAGTCGTGCTCAACAAGGATATGAAGATGGAGCAGCTATAGCTTCAAAGAAACTTTCTCCAGGAGTAGAGTAGTAGCAATAACAGAAGCTTCGTTATCATCAGGAGAGCGAAATAGTAGAATGGTAGATAGTAGAAGAGCGTTCATTCACAAGACTAGAGCAACTTTTTCTGTCCCGGAGAATGAAGGAAATAAAAGGAGAGCTGCTATGTAACTCACTTTCTCCTTGAAAAAGAGAATAGCATTGTGTGTGTGAATCAGGACGGCGTTGTTATCAACGGAGTGGGGATGGCTTCATCTGCCTGCATTTTTATCAATGAACTAGGATAAAAAGGAACAGTTTGTGTTGCTTTACAAAAGAATTCATTGAGAAGAGGAATACGCAAGCATCATTCTTATCACTCACATAGAAAGCGTCCATGTATAGTCCCACACAAAATCCGCTTTTCTTGGAATGTGTCTGATGCTAGAATACAAAAGGAGTTAACAAAAGAGAGAGCATCAGCACCAGAGGAAATTGTATAGGGAACAATAAAGTGGTAAATAGAATTTTTTAAATCTTTTCTCTTCAATTCTGATTAAGCAAAATGTTCGGATGAAGACAGTCGTGAATAATGTGAGTTTTATACAATAGTTAAATTTTTATTATGTAAATATAATTAACGTAAATAGTATTTTAATATTATATTTTCTACTTGGCTCATCTCAGAATTCTTTATTGAGTTATGCATTATTCCTTATAAGTAATCAACATATTAAACGAAATGCGAACATTTTTCTGAATTCATTCAATGTTTTAGTAACATTGGAAGTTCCTGGGGCAAAAAGAGAAGCCCTTCCAAAAGTATTTTCCTCTTAAATGCAATTTATTCCAGATATTATGTTCGAACGTTGTTTGTGATGGTTGTGTTTTTCAGCACAGCCGGAGAATGAAAGTTTCCCTAACAAGTATGCATAATAAAAAGACCTCTCCGACACACTATATTTTATTTTTCACATAGGTTCAAATCAAGAATTAAATGTGTAGGAAGATGACATCATTGCTTCATTCTGATTACCTCGGCTCATCGGAAAAATAAGTGTCATTTACATTCTTCCTGTCTTGTCTTCTTCAAGGCATGAGAGGGTTTTGGGCTGTCACGCTCTTGTTTGTATAATGGCATAGGTACAAACTACCAACACAAGCTATATAACATATCCATGTAAGAATGCACATAAATGTCAGAATTCCGCTCGCCGCAAAGACATGGAGCGCGAAATCATTAAGTCTTATCTTCTGTTGCCACGCTGTCTTCTCTTGATTTCAATTTCATGAGATCATTTTCTGGGAAAACGGGTAGAGCAAACTCCATGTCTGAATTACTGCTGCTACAACTCCACTTTTTTGATGATGTAGCAGATGACCTCCTTTTACACCGAATCCAAGGATGTGCACGTAGATTATCTTTCTTCTAAGTAATTTATAGAATATATATAACTTCCTTTCTTGATGAACACCATTTATGATGGAATATTTTGAAATATGTTGATATTAATTTTAAAAATAAATTTATGGATTTATTCTGCATCTATTAACTACTCAACAAAGGTACCGTCAACCATGTTTTTCAATGCTCATATGAACGATAAAATACCTAAACAACACGAACACAGACAACGTCAATGCTCTGCATTTCACAATACCATAAAACTTGACAAGCCCTATAAACCCTTTTATTTGTAGATTTATTGGAAAGTGTTGAGTTTGATATGATCAAACGTTTAAAATGCTGTCTGCCAATCTTACATGACAAAACACACTTACACACAATCTCAGTTGTACTGTACTGATACCTGCATTATTTATCTTCGCCAACAAATTCCTGACACAAATGGTCTGTGGGTAGAAACAGGGACAGTTTTCGTGTGGGTGGATCAAAATAATTATGTATTCCAACAGATCTTCCCCGTAAACTCTGCATAAAGAATGTAATCCCCTTTTCTCTCCTTCTCACTCCCAAACCTTTCAACTCGTTCATCTATCTTCGCTCATTGCCATGTATATCCCGAAGACAAACGCCGCCGCTGAAGGCATATTTGTGGTAAAAGTAAAAATCATTAGGAATGTATTCACCCGTTAAAAATACATACAATTTGCTCCAGAGGCAGACCATTACACTATCCAGTGTTGCAAACACTCTACTACAGCTATTTAAGAGTTCCTTTTATAGAAAATTTCTGGAGCGGAAGGAAAATGAGGTCGTGTATATAGTAGCTATTATTACACACACGGAGGATAGGATATTAATGAAAGCATTGTTGTATTTACGTAGCATTTTCATGCATTTAGAGCACCTAACAAAAGGTATGCACACATAAAAAACATACACATCTTACTGTTTATATGAACAATAAGTACCTGCTGATTTTATTATAAACTTTTTTAAGCATTGGTACATATGTGCATATTTCAAAGGAACATCGCCCACATGCCTGACCCCGTAAGTGTCTTTCGTTTTTATGGGAAATATCCAGATTAACTTTGGATGCTTCCCTTGTATGGACTGATGCTTCGCTGAATTCCTGAGCTACAGCTTCATTTAATATCCTCTCTGCTTTTACATCTTCGGGCACAAAATATAGGAATGTATAATAGGCCAATTTTTCCTCAAACTCACAAACTGATTAAACTACACATACATAGTTACTATCATTTATGCTATTCAGATATAAACACCGTACATAAATGCATACTTCGATGAGCAATGGAATTTTTTCCAGTGTCTTAAACCCCAGTGTGAAAACAACTTTTACAAAACGTTTCATTCAAAGATAGTAAATAGCCTTACATGAAAGACCATACATAAAATGCGTGGGAAGGCATTAGATTCATCGTTCCGAAAAATAAGATGCTTTCTTCTTCAAAAGAAATACTTGAGAAAAGTAGCAGCTACCAGTATAGTAAGCTGTTCTTCTCGGTGATGATTAACTAAGTCCAAAGAAGTGTATTGATGAGAGTTTAAAATGGAAAAGTCAGCGGCAGGTTAAAAATACATGCTATACGAAAATTACTTTTCTTTACAATGGAAAAAGCCCAAAAGATCAGAAATTAGTTGAAACAACTAGCGTCCCACACACACGCTCTCTGGAAGACAAAGTATTTGCCAAATGACAGAGTAAAAAGACATTGCATGAAAGTCGGTGTACGTGTAATACGTGCAAGTGTACATGATCCGAGTGTAATAGCATATTATAAAATTGTCGTTTTCTCTGTAATGCCTCTACTTTTTTATTATTGTCGGGGAAAAATGTTTGTTCTTTCTCTATTATTTTTTCTGGCTTCTTCTTTTCTAAAAATAAATCATGAACACAAAACTTTTTCTTGTACCTTTTGTGTGGATGTCAACTACATGAACTCTTAATATATTACACAACCGGGTAGAGAAATTTTCAACAGAAAAATTTCTTAAAGAAATTGTTTGCCAACTTATTCAACTTGCTGCTAACGTGAAGAAACCAAGGTTCATATGACAGGGCACGGGACAAGGTCAAAATACCGGGAGGAAACATTACCTTTCTTGTGCAAGTCAAGAGAGAAGATGTAAAATAATATACAATCTTTTATCATTATTTCCTTACCACCATCTCTTTTTTCATATTATTGTTGTTGTTCAGCTTGCCATTATCTCATCACGGTTATTATTATTCTACTTCTGAATGAAGGTAAAGACCACCAACGAACAGTTAGAGTTATCATGATGATAAACATCATGAACCTTAATTTTTATGGCTTGCGCGTGCACTTTTATTTCTGAAAAAAGGAGATGAAAAAGACACAGAGTGGTATGAACCTGGCAGAGAATAAGAAAATGTATGAATGAATGGAATTATCTATCTCATCATCTGCACTCTACCGTGTGCAATGAGCTTACAACCACCGACGACAACGACGGTATCAGAGCAAGAAGCAAGAAAGGAGTAGGTATCTACACACACACCCACGCAAAAATTTTCTACATTTTGCTCGTGAACTGCTTCTCATTTTTTCAGTGCTCCTTCATCTATGAATATAAGTAAATAATAGTCTATTTAGTAGATGTATTCCTTATAATAATAATAATAATAATGGAAGATTGTATAGGAAGCACGGAAGCATTATATTATATGCCCTGGTACATTTGCTGTAGAGACATACACCGAAGTTAATTACGACACGACTGGGAGAAAATGTAATTTAAGAAGAATGAATGGTGCACATTTCTCATTTTTTACGGTACACGCTGCCTGGGCTTTGCTTTAATTTTACCTTAATGAAGGAAGAATCAAAATAAGACGAGGAAGATAGATATTGTCGAAAAATTTTATGCTCCTGTCGTGAATGGCACTGTCACTCTTCTTTTGTCTTGGATTCATACTGGCATTGTTTCCTTTATGAAAATACCTTTTTTGGTGGTGCATGTAACTTAAACTGGACCTCGAAAACATAAAGATGTTTAAATATTCCATTATAAAAATGACAAAAGCAGAAAGGAGACACCTACTATATTTTTCGCAGAAAGGATCGACTGTCACGTAATCTTATTCATGTTTTTTTGCTTAGTGTATAAAGTGTTTAGAGCGTAGTCGTTGTTGTGCATATGAATAGATAGCATGCGAACAAACTATATTATGGGGAAAGTCACGTTCCAGTACTGAAAATGGAGCACTTTGATAATGTTTGAAAGATAAGTATTTTAGAAAAAACATATTGCAACAGATTTGCGTGGGCGTTTTAAGAGCCCTGTGTGTCTTCCTCTGCATCATGCCTTCAAGCTGGCATGTGTCTATATATCTGTTTAACAATATAAAATGTACACATTTTCATCAGAAGGTGTATTCATACAAACATAGCTATCTTAAACTTCTCAACTTCCTTTATTGATATGATTAGAATCGGATGGAAAAAGTAATAGTAATAATTTTTCAACTTCCTTTCCATGTTTCATCTTGTCGATATCAGTGGGCAATTGGCGCCCACGACAGAAAAAGGTTAGAATAAACAATCAAATAAAATCTTCAAAACAACCCATATACCAGTAGTATATAAATATTAAGGACGTAGTAAGTATATTAAGAGCATTAAATTTTATTGGTTCAAAAGGTTTATTTTTACTTTTATTTTGAATCCAGTGGAGTAATGTTTTATTGAATTTATTTCTAGCACGCTCCATTAGCTTGTTCAATTCAATGCTCTTGTAATAAAAATAAAAGTCAAAATTCGTCCTACGACTATTGAGCGTAGAAATAATCTTTTGATGTGTGTAGTTGGCTTGAGTGAAGATGTAAACAGGAAATGAGATTTGCATGGTGGTAGTTATATTATTTTATGCAGTAGACATATAGTAATAGTAAAGCCAGTAAACGTGCCATCCATGCAACTAATTCGAATACAAAATATTTTACAATACCTATGACCCAGTCCATTTGCAGCCAATAAGCCACTTGGACTTATTGCGTTGTGTTTTGTAAGTGCGTAGTAGTAAGAAACGGTCATAATATTATTATACTCCTCCACAATTTGTTCATTCATGTTTATTTTCCTCCTGCTTTCTTTCATTTCATTTCTTTCCACAACATGTGCCTTATCAAAGGAGATTTGTCTAGATTAGATGGATATGTAAACGAGCAAGACATCCTGTTATGTATCTTTGATTGTGTTTGTTTTGACTTTTTATAAACTTTTCATGCATAATGTATTTATATTTTTCCATGTAAGTTCCCATATTAGGATTTCTTGTACTATTACAAAAGTCACAATAACAATAATATATGCTTATACTTATTTATCGATCCAGTGAACACAGGACACAAACAACGACCAAGTTGAATAAGAATGGCAAAAAATCCTATTTATATTATTATGAAAGAAAGTAGTATACATATACATTGAACTTTTTTTGCTCGTGCACAAATACAGAGGGATCTCTAAACTTCGACTCTTTTCTCCCACCACTACCTTCGCTCAGTCAGGCACAAACTTTCTCAATGGAATGCCATCCAGCCGAAGTGCCATTCCGAAGGTGCCGAAGTGAAACCCGAGTAGCAAAGCAAACGCGTCAAATTTTATTCATGAAAACGGAGGAAAGTTGAAAAATGTGGAGGTAGGTATGTACAGTATATAGCATGTACCCAGGCAGCTGTCCAGATATCTTAAGAACGATACATTATGAGCAAATATTTATTTTGCTACACATAACATAACTGATATAATAATAGCACTGCTGTATGATAATAGCTTTTGATGGTTGCATGTACCTAGTTATGTAATTGCTTCTAGATAGTATATGCGTTCATTCAATATTTCACGAGTCTCTTTCTCGTGTTCCCCCACGATGCTGAAGCTGTCACTCAAGAGTCAAGAAAAGTCAGTCATGCTTGCATGGAGTTTTTTTAGCAGACTTCTTATTCTCATCTCAAGATTCTCAAGTACGAAAAGTAATAACATGTTGTATAAGTCAATAAAACTACGTTAACAAATACATTTGGGAACAGACAGCCATGATAAGCACAACATCTTTAGGGTAAATTGATGAATATAACTTTTTTTCTACTTGTTAGACAGCGGTGATGAATGTGGGTGGACAATGTTTTGTAATTTTCCTTCCTACTTGAATTTGAATTACCAGGTAAAAAATACATAAAAGCTTGGTATATATGTGGCAATATATGTAGCTCATTTCATCATTCTCGAATACAGAGAAATTGAAAATAAAAAATCTTGGAAATTTCCAGGAAGCAATACGGAAGAAAGTCGAGAAAACTTTCTTCCGATTTAATAGAGGCAATGAACGTCGGTTATGATCCACTCTATTTTTGGAGAATTGTGTCTTGTCATACTATATAAATATAAACCAATAAAGTTTTTTTGATAGTAAAAAGATTTTCTCGCAATAAATACCCAATATGCTGACCTGCAAAACTAGTCTTCCGAGTCTTTTTCCTTTCTCAAACGTTCTACACCAAACATGTGAATAGTGAATATACATATTATGTACCTATTACTTTTACATAAAAGCACTAAAAACAAATTGAAACGTACAATATTACATGCATATTTCATGATGCTGGAGTTATAGGCTTTTTCGTTGTGTTCAAGATAAAAAGCAAATTTTATGCATATACATGACCCAGTTTTCCTTTGTGTAACATATTTTGCCCACACACAGTCCCAAAAATAAATTATGTTAGCTAGCAATATTCGATTTTCTTCCTCACGGCAAAGCCAATAATAAAAGCATACACGTCTCTTTATGATGATCACCGGGCAACTTTCGATTTGACTTGTCACACTGCATTTACTACTGCTTCCCTACTTTTTTCCGCGTCGATACGACAAAGTCCCCAAAAAACAATATGTCATAATTTCCTGTATACTTCTGAATTCAATTAAGAATAGACACAGATACAAAACACGGCAAGCATCTCGCCATGTCAGTGAAAATAGAGTAGAGTACACTGGATAGAATTACGTTGAGGTTGAGGTAAAAGCTGTTATTTTGACCAAGTAACAAACTAGTACTGAGAAGAAAAGTATTTTCCGGATATCATATTTTTGTACTTACCCAATACAATTTTCTTACAAAGTTTGATGAGTTGCTAATACTTGGAAAGTAATTCTGTCAAAGAAAGAGAGGGAAAATAGCTAGATAGAACGTTTTTTTCTCTTTCCACCCACGCATCAAAAGAAATAATTGACTTGTCAGTAAACTACAGAAAAAGAAGCCTAAAAGTCTCTATAATCCCTAGTGAGCAAATAATTCAAGTAATTACTCATTCAGTCAGTATTCAGTCAGTCAGTCAACTCTACTGAAACTCTTAGAAGAAGCATGATAAACTGATTATTAACTTGCATAGCCAGTATAGAAAACTCGAGTATATAGTATACGTATAGAGTCTTGAAAGGTACAAAAGAACATTGTGAAGTATATTGCGTCAGCATCAGAAACAGAAAAAATACATACATAAAACAAGACTGGATTCTAAACGCTAACTTAAATTACTTTAAACCTTTCGACCCGGATGCAAAAAAAATGTAAAATTGAATAACTGCATAATAAAAAACCTGAAATTACTACAAGCTAGAATTAACCTAACTAACTGCACCGAAATCTTGTCTCGTTAGTGGATGGTGACATCAAAGAGCTAAAAGAATTGCCACAATTACATGCATTCATTTCCACTTACTCCACTCAACATGGAATAAATAACCCTCTATAATGAATAGCGCATAAGAAAGAGGATTATCGTAAAAAGCAGGGTTTGGTTTCTAAGTGGAGAATATTATCTCGGATTTGTGGTGCACACGTTTTACTCACAAAGAAATGTATTCATTTTCAAAAATACTAACAAAAAATAGGAATCTCGTAAGAAAACCGTTTACAATTATATCTCTGTGCTTAGCCCACACGGTAATATATTTTTACATTCATTCATTTCGCTCCTTTGTTCATTTGTAAACGCACGCTCTCTTGATAATATTTTAAATTTTTTCACAAACTGTTTTTGGACAAGTCGTAAAAAGGGTGACAAAATAAAATATTGAAACGGAACGGGGGAGTCTCTATTTTGGTTACATATGGTTCGTTTTCGCTTCTATAAAAGTAAGTAAATGAGAATAGGGAACAAGATGGATACTAAGAAAAAAAATTTAAACCGCTCCCATGAACATCAATGAAAGAAGTCTTATTAGTAAATTCTATGGTGTAGTTATTTTCTCTTCTGATTTATAACAAACAGGAGAGGCTTTTTTACAAACGTGAGCTTGTTTCAGCTCAAAGCTGTGCCTTAATTTTATTTTTGAAGGGTGACGAATATTTTTCCTTCTTACTGCTCTTCCATAAACTTGAAGAAAAGAGAAGATTCCTTATATGTAACCGTGCCCTTACTTTTATAGCGGGTTGAATTCTTTTTTGGTGTAAGAATGTTTATGTAAACTTTAAACAAACCAAACCAAAATGATATAAGGAAACCAAACGACGTAATTTAACCCTCTTTTTCTTCTCCCCATCTTTCAACCTTGGTAGCAAATAAATACTATAATGCAATGAAACACAGCAGCACAAGCCTCCAGCGTATTTTGTATTTGTTCCGATGGGGGAACAACCAGCCAAGCCAAGCAAGCAAAGGAAAAATAAGCAATGTTTCTTCTTTATTTCATTTCCACATATTTCTCCATCTGTTTCTCCTTGTTTGCATATATAAAACCATGAATGGCAAATGATCAACCCTTATACTTGGAGATAAGAGAATAAAATAACGTGTTACGTGAATATGAACAATATAACAGAATGACTTAAAGACAGAAAGCTATGTTGTTGGAAGCAATTTTGAAAGAAATTTATGTCTTTTGTTCTAACGAGTAAAAAGGCGTGATAAGCAATAAATATTGTTTTCTTCTATACTTACCGTTAAGGAAGATTGGCTGTCGATTCTCCTGGAGAAGATGCATCAGTACAAAGGAGATTGGACTTTGAAGACCGGCGGAGTCCAAAGTGAGATCACTTGTTCCTTCATCATACACAATAACATCTCTCCATTTGGCCGTGCTCACAGTATTGGAGCCACCGGTACTGGAGCTGGAAGAAGATGATGAAGGGGATGACCCACCAAAAGTCTTGTTTCTCCGGTTGTTTGTGCTCACCAAATCCAAAACAGAGGAGCAGTTCTGAACGCGCTTTCGGTTAAATCTGTCAGCGCACGCGATATGTACCGCTCCGCCAATATGGCACTCTGTATAGCAGAGATATCCTCGGCAGTCCAGAAGCAGAAATGGAAGCCTTTGCTTATTGTTGCAATTTGAAAGTTTGCGCGCTAGCTCATCATTGCTGATAGAACGAACGCGTTCCTTCAGATTCAACGGCTCCGTTGGCGCCGCTGCCGTAGCAAGCGACGTTGGGTTTGGAGGACCGTTAAGGGTTCTGGTATTGTGAAGAGACAGGCGAAGTTTCTCCTTCCGCCTGAATGCTGTAGTTTGTGGGGGGAATTCGGTTTCCACTGGTCCAGACATTTTGCTCATTCCAAAAGAGAAGTATTTCCAATTTCCACAGAAAAACGATGCGCTATATAGCAAACTCTTTAGTTTTAATTATTGACGATGAAGTGTAAATCCAAAATTTCTGAAAATTACAGAAGAGCACACAGTCACCATTATTATTTGTATAACACAACTTTATAAAACTTATTCAATCTTTTTGCTGACTAGCATGATGATGTAAGTGTTTGTAGCAACTGGTAAAAATGTACACATTGTCAACTGCATGAGATGACACAACACAAATTCACACAAGTTTTATCACACGGGATATTTAAGCATTAATGATAATGTCATATCACAAAAAATATGATGAAAAAAGTTAACTTTTCTAATATTACATGCGTCCTGTAGATCTTATGATCACTAACTAAACTGATTGATCCAGAAGCAAAAAGGTGACTGATGATAAGAAGTGAATGAATCGAGACGATGTGTAGGTGAACGTCATGCAGCCAGTCATGCATATGTACATAATCTCTGCATTATCTATAATATCTAGCTGTGGTGGTATGGTACTTAGTGGCAAGCAAGTCTTTATGGAAATGTCCTTATAAAATCCACAGTGCAGTATATAGATATACTCATCATAGATGGTGATAACATATAAGAGCTAAAGTATCACTAATTGAACAAGCCTAATTCAAAAAAAACCTTCTCTTTCCATCTTCGTGTGGTAGCGGTGGTGGTGGTGTATGATTCATTCATATAAATATACTCACGAATTGTATACGATACAGGAGATCATAAATAAGGCAAAGTGCAAAAACACTTGCTGTTTTAATGCTTCCTTACTTGTTCACAGAGATACATAACTCTATACCTACTTATCTCTGTTTTTGCATGCATGATCATGATATAATGGGATGATGGGCTTGTGATGATGATGCCATGCATGTTGTTGGTAATACTTTCGAATTCGGTTGTGGTTGCTGTATATGGCTCTTATCTTACGTTAGTTTTTTTTCTTTGCAAAACTTGAACAGTTTATTTTTTTGTTATTATGATAGCCATTTGGAAAAGGATGCAATCATGTTATGGGAAATTTTCCAGGGTGCCGAATTTCTACAACTCGAAACTACTTGCACTTGACTTTTTGAAGATTACGTGGCCCTGTTTACACAAAAAACTGACCTGTCATTGTGAATTGAAGAATACAAGTATTTCGATGATGGAAGCAAAACGAAAGGAAAACCTATGACTTGGCATACTGATGAGTGATTTAAGAATGAAAAAAGTACAAAAATGGTCAGTGTTGTTCTTTAAAAAAAGATTTGCACGTTCAACTTGATCCTCAGCTCGAGAACTGTTTACTTTATTCATTTGAGCATGCATGCATATCGCAAAAACACAAGAGACGACCGGTTTTTTGCAAAGACATTTTAAGACCAGAGAAGAGTGCATGCATAAATCTTTTATGTAAGCAGTACATAAATATATTATGCAGCATATTTTATAAATGATTATAATTCTTATTACATATTAATATATTATATATGTAGGTATGCATATATTTGTATATTCTGGAAAGGTTGCTGGTCTATGTAGGCATACCACTTCTTGCTGACGTCTTTTCGCGAATTGAAAACTCTGTCATATCCTCTCGCTCTTTCTACCACACACACTCTTTTATTTTATTACAAGATCCTTTCTTATTTGTCAGAGGTTATCTCAAAGACCATATCACAAGTCCTTATACTCACCTTTTTCCATCGTGTTTATGTTAATCACCTAATGTTATGTATGGACGATGAATCTTATTGTGGTCTGGGCTGTGCAAGCAAACCATGAAAACAAAAATGCATGGAAATGTACTACCAGCCACGCACACAAAAATCTGGTTTGTTGGTTGTTGGTTAAATATATGGTCTCAAGTGCAAGTACAGCGGTGCTCTTCAACTTCTTTTCAAGGTTTCTTCAATCTTCACGAAATGTTAGATTGTTCGTCACGTCACACATACTCACACTTACTACTGCATAGAGGACATAAAAAGCTATGAATGCATGTGTATTTAAGGTAACGTCTATAGGTATTTTACGTACATTGCAAGTAATCAGTGTTTGTATATGGACTTAAAATTGCATCAGTGGACATTTTGCGATGCAGAGGCATACACAATAGCCATAAACCATGCATGGCTTCTTGCTTTGTAGGAATAATATGGCTTTGCACTGGTTAGTGCAAAAATCCGAACCCATTGTGTTTACTCTCCGTGTACTTTTCCACTTGCGAATCTTACTTCATAAGCAATATATACATTGTTCGGTGTCATTCACCATATCGTGTTTATAGGTATATACATACATGGGCAATAGCATGGCAAAAAGAAGTTTCTTGGTCTCGTTTCCACCTATAAAGCTATTAATTGCAATGTTGATATGGTATAAAAAGAGCTTGCAATGGCAATGGCAAGGACTTTTGTAAAGTGGATGTGGATGAGTCATCATCCTCTTGAATTATAAAAAGTACATTTTCACGTATTTGCGTAGTTGTTACAATCTGATTTTAGTTCAGGCGAACCGAAGCTGTATAGTATAAAAATAAAGTAACATATTGGGGTTTTGCCATTTTCTATATTTTGTTGTTGTGTGTATATTTACACACCTTCTTATTGACATTAACGTCAATTGTTAATAGTACATAATACGACAAGTGCATTCATTAGCAGAATTATTAACATTGATGTATCCTGAACATTCTAAAAATAACAAAAGATCAAAAGTAATCATAAAAATGCTACAGATTTATGCAATTAAGGCAATTTAATACTGGAAAGTTGGGTCTAGGCCCTTAGCTTGCAAACCACTTTGCCTGCACTGTACATTTTGCCTGCAAATCACATTGCCCGCAGACCACTTTGCTTGCATGACAATTTGCCTGCAAGACATTTTGCTTGCAAACTTTTTGCCTGCACGATATTCTGCCTGCGTAAAAGTTTGCCTGCATTTCAAAATTTAAATACATATTATCAAAGCATGTAATACTTAAGCTCATTTAAACCCATAATACATATTTAAAATTCATAATTTAATTAGCAATTTTTAGAAAACAAACTTTGATTTTTTAAAAGGAAACTAATAAAACAAGCATGGCTGTTATACTCATGTTCCCATCCACTTTGTCTACTGCTTTCCATTGTGGACTATAAATTAGATTTGAAATAACTGTATATTTGAAATGCTTCCTGATATGCAACATTTTTTCTACAATAGGACAAGAAACGATTTGCACCAAGCAGAACTCGGTACTACATACTAGCAAACTAGCAAAAATAGCGGAAAAAACATGAATTAACTATACTACGGTTATATAAATTAATCCCATTTATTTCATAAAATATATTTTTATTCAAATTGCATAGCTGTCGTTTGTGATTAAAACAAGTTTTTTTGGTTACACCAAATATTTCTTAATGATTTCCATATCTAACCACATTACACCTCATCAGCAATAACGTCGTAATAGTTTTTTTCATGCCTATTAATGCATTGTAAGTTTATTTTATTGAAACTTTTTAATATATTCAACGAGCAACTCCGTGCGATAAGCCTTCCAAAATTATAGTCATGATTAAACAGTATCTGCAAAGACACGCTTGATTCAAAGTCTAAAAATGACCCCACCAATCAATGTTCTAATTTTGTCCTGAATTTTAGCAAACCGTTTTGCTCCGCATACTAGCAAGTTTATCATTGCAAAGAGTTTTATTGTATTACCACAGGCCCTGACCACCGGCAGAAAAAATGTGGCGGGGAAGCATCTCTCTTTTTGTGATTTTTACATGAGTCACATTGCACATTTTCCCATCACAAATTCGCCTATTTAAATCCGATAAGTTATTCTTTTAATGCCCACTGTGTAAAATAGTTTTAAAGACAAAACAAAAATATCGGCGTCGGTTGAAAGAGAACTGTATCACATTATTTGTGTCCCATTTCTATGAAGAAAGAAAATATATTAATATGATCTTAGCAGATCTACATATAAGTAGCAGTATTTTACATAACATAATATTACAATTTTTTTATAACTTGTCTAGCTAAATTATGGTTTTAAAGTATGTAAATGGTTTTAAGTATTATTTGCTTTGATACTATGTATTTAAAATTTGAATTGCAGGCAAACTGTCATGCAGGCAGAATGTCGTGTAGGCAAAAAGTTTGCAAGCTATGTGTCTTGCAGGCAAATGGTCATGCAAGCAAAGTGGTCTGCAGGCAATGTGATTTGCAGGCAAAATGTCAAGTGCAGGCAAAGTGGTTTGCAAGCTAAGGGCCGGCAGCGGGAAAGTTTTGCGTTAGACAGTCAATAAGCAATGACTGCATGATACGCACATGACAATTCAGATTTTTTGCTTGCATTTATCCGGTAAATGAATGCCTATTTGGTTTTTCCTTTCTCGCCAGGTTTGTAATCAAACCACCTTGTTTAAACAATAAAAATGCTTATATTTATAAATACATGTATCAATATTTTCTAACAAAAGGTTTTTTGGTAGTGTTATCACTAAACGTGTGCAAAGTTTTCTTGGTGCCACCAAAAGAATCGAAAATCCACTAGATGGAAGTTTGTAATAATCGTAATAATAACAACCGCCGGGAAAAATTCTAGCACTGGTAAATATAAAATATAGGAAAAAGAAGGGATCTTATTTTCTTATCTTGTTGCAGCTTGCTTGCACATAAAATTGAAGAACGCTCATTCATCTACAACAACAGCAGCAAAAGCAGTAACGGCATCTTATACAAAAACCAATCCACTACAGAAATGCAGGCACTATAAAATCTTAAGAATTATTATTGTTGTTCGTTGTTCCCCTTGTTAGTTTTCATTTTCTTCCCCGTGATCGTTTTCCATAATATATCTATACACCCACCCAGACCCAGAGCTTTGACTCTTATGCTTGACTTGTTTTCAACTGGATAAGAAGTTGGGAAAATATTACCAAGAATATATGAATACGACAAGATGGGGTACCGATGAAAATGGGGATCAGGAAGGAAGAAGACATGAACGGGAAGGTGCACGCACACATATTTCTCTCGATACACAAGTGTATCATGCGACGATTTGACGGTATGTGATGTGATCTCGATGACGAAGACATTCCTTGTTAAAAACCAAGAAAAGAATGAAAGACGATAAGATGATGATGAAGGAGAAGAAGTGGAAGTGGGGGAAGGAAGTAAAAGGAAAAGAACCCCTCAGTCTTTGCTTTAACTAGTAAAAATGAATGCATGCATGCGAAGCGGGTGAGAAAAAGAAAATCCGAGAAAGCATGAGACATCTTCCACTCATGATGATCTGAGTTACTCAGCTAAGCTGGTCCTCTGTTCACTTCCAACTAACAGTTCAGTGGGGAGATGGAGGATGACTAACACAAGAAGAAGAAGAAAAGAAGGAAGGAGACGAAGAAAATCTACTACTTACTCCATAATAACACCACACCACAAACCAGATCCACCTTCCTTCCATCATTTTTCTTTTTTTTCTTCTTCTTCCTCCAAACAACTTCCAATTCTAAAGAATATTTTGGTTTCCCCTCTAAAAACCTTCAAATGGGAGTAGATTTTACTCATCACACCAACAGCCAACACAATTTTCCATTGTGTTTTACGTTTTATATTTTGCTTCTTCAAACTGGGATTCAATAGAATGAAATAATGTAGCATGTTTATAGTTTAGTGTTGTTCCCTCCAAACTAAATGGGAAACGGGAGTCAAGAGAAGGACGTATGGAGTATGGAGGGAGACGAAAAGACAACATCATCATGCATCGTGAGTAATTCTGTAAAATGGAATTGACTCACCGAATTTTAGAATGGTTTTGTATATCAGGTTTATTATTTCGTTTCAAATCAACTACATTTATACAGTTTCCTTCTTTTGTTGGTTCTTCAGTTAAATTTCAAAGATTTTATGGTTAGGGAGAAGTTGGTAAAGCTTTTTCTTCTAACTGCGTATATTTCATTTTCTTCTTCAATGAACCGGACGACAAGAAGGACAACTTGGTCTACGTCACACACAAGACGACCGCTGTCTAGTTGTCTACTACGAAGGTGTAAACACGTAATCAGACTTATTTTAAAGCGTCTGCGACTTGTGTGTTTTCACCTTTTATGGAGCTCCCTAATCGCTCCCAATTTTTGAAAAAATGAAGGTCATATGCAAATTCGGTATAATGTTGTATTTTTGAAAGAGAATAATATTATTTAGTAATTTATCTAGCAAAAGACGTCACCGGCCTGAATTTTTATATTTTTCAGCTCACACTAACTTTCCAACCTATGATGACATTTTGACAAAACTCGAATTTGGATCAATCATTTCAAATAAACACATTGAAGCCTGAGGGCATTTATTGTGAAATGATGATGATGCTATCATTAGTATATCCGTTGGTGCATTAGCTTTTTTTGGTCACAAAGATGAAAGAATGAAATGAGAATATGAAATACTTTTTTGAGATTTTATGACTTTTGGATTGTTATTTTTATGTGTAAAGCAGGAGGAGGACTGACTGGTTGAATGAGAAGGGTGCGAGAGATAGTTTTTTGGAGGTGGAAAAGAGTGAGTCATTCATTCTATGCATATGTCCACGGATGGATGGATGTTTGCAGCTGTCCATATTTACATTTTCACAGATCTTCCAGTTTGATACTTTATCTTTGTGCTCTTGTTGCTTAATCCTTTTGTAATCCAATGCGTACTCGTATTACTATTTTTTGTTTGGTGAGTTTAGTAAACAGAAAAATTTGAAAAGATGAAAGACAGGCGGTCAATGCGTGTTCCGCATTTTTTTCTTCGTATACAATTGCAATGAAATGTGTCAGACATGTTTAGATTATATGTTTTATGTCTGTGTGTGGTATCATGGTATGTTACTTTGTGTTTTTTGTAGTTGATTTCAATAGATGAATTATTGGCACAGGCACAGCTCTGTTGTTCCAATAAAGAAAAAACCCAAGGAGGATGATACTACGCAATATCGTAGCACATATCAGCAAAACGCCGTCGTCACAAATGACAGCATATGAAATCAAGTCCCTTTTGCTTGCATCGAAATTCCTTCCGGATAATATTACGCAGATGAAAATGATATATTATTAGTCCAATCAGACAGTTTCATACGCAAACCAGAAGAACAACGCAGTCAGATTTTTAGAGTATCATTTTGCTGGTGCCTAACCTTTCTTCCAGCAGAACCAAAAGATAATAGCATTTGCGAATTCCACAGAGGGAATCAAAAATGTCAAGATGAAAACCTCACTCGATCTTGCGTCTTGTCTTTCACCCTCTCCAATTTGTCCATTTTATTAAGGCATGTGTCATACACTCCCGTCTCATTACGTTTTTGGTTAAAGAAATTGGTTGAGATTATTACACGGAACACGATAATGGTTACCCTTCATCTTTTCATGACGGCAGCAGCGGTAGCGAAAGACGTATTTTCGTTTGACAAGATGGCATTTACCTACTTATTATATAATTTGCCTAGCCATATTTGCCTACATTATAATAATATCTTTAATAATATGAATGCCTACTTTCTTATGATCGAAAAACGAAATCAGGCATGTAACTGTGGGTGAACGAATTAACTACAGGCTACATATAATAGAAACAATATCGAGTAGATGATTCCACCCACCACCTATCTTTTGCCTGTCAGTGCGTCACATTCATCAAAGTTTAACAAGCATTTCCGAACCCGGCCACTGCACTTTGGACTTGGCTGGTTCTCGAACAAGCTCAAAATTCTAGGTTCAAAATCGATGCAATGCAAATCGCTGGTGCCAACGCCAAATAAATATGGAAACTTTTACAAGATTTCTTGCTTGTATTTGCTCACATGCTAGCAAATATCAATATGTTTGATATAAATACAAGCTCACAGCCTATGTACAGTAAAAAACGGACAATTTGAATTGCTTAATGTAGAAAGTGTACAGGCTCATGAAGCACTATGCTTGAAGCATCAGGTTTAGTTTTGAAATATGAAACCAGTGAAAGTTCAAACGACTTGCTTTACTGAATTCAAAAAATTTTATTGAATGCATTCTGTATTTTAAGTCAGATGAAAAGGATCCTATTTAAACATATTTATGTGCATGCAATTTTTTAACTGGTGAAAACTTTTCATGTGCACGCGTATTAGATTAACCTTCCGTGAAATGTTATCCTTGGCCTAAGGGCAAAAAGAGAAAGCAAAAAGGCTCAGAGTCGACATGATTTGAATAGTTTGCATGACTAGTTGAAATAGTGAGCTACATATGTCTGTACCCCATTTTATTTCTAAAACAGAATAGATCTGTACCAAATCTCGAGGACATTTCTAAATACGTATGTAGATTTTGAGAAATGTATGACGCATATTTTTCAACAAGATTTTCAAAGTTTTACAGCTAAACAATTTTTGTGAAATCATTAGCATTCTTTGTATATCATATCGCTTTAAAATGATATATCAAATAAAACAATTATTTTATCGTTTAGCGAGACAATAACGTGTGAATGTAAACAAAAAATGTAGTAAAAACAGAAGATACTTTATACTTTTCTAAGCTTCTCTTGCGATGACGTAAGAAGTAGAAGACAAACCTACCCCCATATCTTTATTCTTGAATGATTAATAATCAAGTCCAAAACCCAATCCCTTTACAAAATATAGAAAGGCTGTCATTTATATCACGTTTCTTCATATATTTTCTACAGAGAGAACAACAACTATTTATGTCAGGCATGCTATCATTACGCATTTATTATTTTTTTAAATGTAGTTTTGAACTGTATCAGAAGTAATAAGAATTATATCGTGATATTGGCATAATATACAAGATCGCTGAAGATAGTTCCACTCCACCAGCTAAATAATGATGATGATTCAGAGAGCTTGAGTAGATGATAGATAAAAATTATGTACAAGAGGGTAAATATACACAAGAGACAAAAAACAGAAAAGGAGATACAGAGGGCATTCTATTCCATTCTTTCGCTATCTAAAGCTTTCTTTATATTTTTCATTGTATGTTTTAGAGGAGTGAACGGTCTAGTATTTTTTTTTGCTGAGAGGGTGACTTTTCGTTTGATATAATATCTTACATAATACATACATATTTATAATGTATGCATGCATAAATATAGAAAACCAAGATATCAGCTCTCCTCCAGGCTTCAAATATATTTTAAGTACACTCTTCATCATCGACGGAACAGAGGACAAGAATAAAAAATTGATATCCCCATTCTATAATTCCTTTTCAGAGCTATCAGTGAAATTGTGTTTGAGTGTTCCTGTGTATAAAGCTTAGCATTCTTTTATTTGCCAGATTATTATGACAAGATAATGATGATTCACCTCCATCCACCACCATCAAGCAACCCCATTTGCCACCACACCACCACCACTCACTTCTTCTTATACTTATCGTTGTACTCTACTCCAAACTCCATCCATTCGACTTAGTCATTCTTTGTCCTCCTCCTCCTTCTTCTCCTCTTCGGCTTCCTTCCTTCCTCCTCTTCTATACAATATTCATGTTACATTGCGTATAGATGCAACAACGTACTTTTTTAGTAATTTGAATTGATTCGCCGGGTAATTTCTGCGTATACATTTTATTTATGCGTAGTCAAAACCGAAAAACATGAGACAAAGTTCCAGTTCCGGGTATTCTTATATTAGGTACGTACATACATGCTTGTCTTACTTTACGCATTACTCATTCACTCGTTTTTCACCCTAAGCAAAAATTTTCTTTCTCTCTCTCTCTCTTCAAAATTTCTGTTCTACAGTTCTCCATACTTTTTAATACTTTCCCGGCTTCTTCACAGCAGCAACTATTATTTTTTTGTGCCGCGGTCCGTCCTCTTTTCGGTTTTCTGCGGTAAAAGTGAGTCATAAACAGAGAGTGAATTGACTGACGCGTGGTCTTTTCAATTCTCTCTTCAGTCTCATTCCCTATTCAGCTGGCCGGCCGGCCGGCTGCTTGATGGCAGTTCCTATTATAAATACGTATGATGACGATGACGTATATGGAACTAGGCAAGGCACTCCTATTGACATGTCCTCGCTATTATTGGCATCGTATGGGGTAAGTTCTGGATGGATGGGTGGATGAAAGCTTATTTATGAATGACGTGGTGTTGGTGGCTGTATTTGGTGTTATTTTTAATATAAAACTATAAACAGCAGAGTTCAGTTTGAGTCGGAGGAGCCCTTTCCAACGACAACGACGACTCATCCATCAGAGATTCATTTCTACTCATAATAAGAGCTTTTCAATAATGATGAATCTGTATATGGATATAAAAATGCATGCTTTTTATAGGAAAAGTGAACAAGTTACTAATATGGAACCATTTTAAAAGAATATATACTTTATAGAGACGCGTGCCTGTTGGATTCACAATCACAAAAAAAAGTATTTTCACTTTTTTACAACTGTACTTAGGCAGATGGCAAATCCGGGGAAACTTGTCAAAAAGTCCGTTTCCCATTGTTGACATTATTGCTCTCTTCTTATACAACACTCATGTCATATATTTAGCCCTTCCGTATTTTCTCAGTCAATTCATAAAAAAGATAAAGAGTGAGTGTACATAATATCGGGATAATAATAATCAAAATGCAAACGTTCATGTTCTTTGGAAGGATGATGCCGATGATGATTCACAGGAACAGTTTCATGATCTATCAAGAGTTTCTATAGTTTATCGTTTAGTCTATGTACGCAACTTTTTCGTTTTCACAATGAGTTGGGTACATTTTGGACATTGTTCTTTAGAAATTGTGTAAATAGAGTAAATAGTACCCCTCCAACTCCGACGAAATGATGATGACGCATTATGGCATAATATGTATATTTTCCCTTGAAAAACTTTTGTGAATATGGTTGACGGTGAACTATCCGAATTTTGAATTGCTGTTTTGGGTGACAGGGTAGTCGAGTGGAGTGCTAGTAACAATCAGTATGGAAATTATGATGAGATGGATCATCACCATCATTTTGCGTGTTGATGATGCAATGCATACGCACTTGAGTCAGCTCTTCCAAATAAAAATAGTAGCAAAGTTTTCTTTGTTGTCCATACAATGATGATGAGCTTGAGCTATGGGGTTGTATGCCCTATTCGTTGTTCCACTTGGAAAATCTTTTCATTTAGTTCTTTTCAGCTTTGTCATATGTAACAAATGATTAATATTTATTTAGTGTTTTAGTGTACAATGAGGAGGTGAAGAGATAACTTTCATTATGAAACATTGAAATTAATTTGTATTTCATCAAATTCAAGAGAACATGTGAACTGTATCGTCATTTATCATTCAAATATGCAGTAATCTCGGCATTTCCAATCTCAACAAATTTTCCTCTTTTAAATTCATAATTCATTTTACAGATAATCCATTCATGTGCTAATGATCTTTATAGAAAAAGAATGCACATGATATCATAAAGAAAAACCCCATTTGTTGTTTACGTACCTATATACTGTGAGAATGTGGAGTTAGTTCCAACTGTAATAGCCTAAATTTATATCTAATCTAACGAACAAAGGGCTAAGGACATTACTCTGCTTGTGTTACGTTTGCATGAATGATGGTCAATAACAGAAATTATCTGTAACATGACAAACAAATATGACCTCTCCAAATCGTGTTGTAGATAAATAAAAACGTAAAAAGAACATTTGTAAGTGACCTCGTCTTTTCCCACAGTCATTGAAAAACGGAGTTTTGAAGATTGTACAGAAATAACAAATATTTATACAATTGAGTCGTGAAATATTAGAACAATCTATGTTTACTGAAATGCCTTGAAATGTCCAATGAATATTTATATTAACGAGAATGTAATTTTCTCTACTGAATAAGACGTAAAAATATAAGCACTAAGATAACTAGGCCACTAAGCTCATCAAATCATTAAAAGGACAAAAAATCAAATGTTTTCGGGTCAAGGTCTAGTAACAACATGCAACCAAGATAAAAACCGGGTTGAAACATAAACCAGTGAAAGACCTTTATCCGCGTGAAAAATTGCTTTGATCTACTGTAAATATGTAAGTTGATTTCCATGTACCAAAATGCACTTTGCACGTTTATAAAACTTCTAAAGTGTATTTTATTTACAATTCACGCACATTACAGTCCCTCCATATTATTTAGCTCTTTTTATTACTCGAATTTTCAGGCGAAAATAATTGAATCCCATTGGGTTCAACCTTTCTTTTATATATTTTTTAAGTTCAAATTCACGTCGCATGTCACATTCAGAAAAGATGGCTATATAATATTTCATGATCCGAAAATGATTTTGATACTTAAAATTTATTATAATGATGATGATGTATATGGTGTTGTATGGTGAGGAAGAACCATTAACTTGGATCATCATCATCATCACAATCACCGTCATTGTTAGTCATTCTACAAATTTTGTTTCCCGCTTTGTACCGTTCTCCGGTGACTGTACAAGTCAACCGGGAGAAATTTTCCCCTCGTTTTTATCATTTTTTCTTCTTCTGTGGGTGCGTACCGCGGGAACTATATGGAAGGCGGCTTTCATCCCTGCTGCAACTGACTTGACTTGACACATTATGAGTCAGTGAAAGCTATATCCGCTACACCCTGCCATAAAACAGCCATAAGTAGGCATATCTATTATACCTAATAATGAAAAGTAAAAATACATACTTTGTTGATGGAAACGGTGGTAATGACTTTGCCTTGGCTGACTTTTGCCACATCGAGTCAAGTTAGAACAAGTCAGAGTGAAAGGGAATGCAATATTATTGTGATCAAAATGTATCTGATTCTGATATGCTGCTGGTCGTATAAAAAAATTAGTGTAAATAGGCATACATTTCTCTCTCGTTTCTCATGCTTCAAAATGATCCAAATACCGTAAAGCAACGACCCACAACAATATTTGGCGCTGTGATATTATGTCTAACCTTGTAAAGTTAATATGTAGAGAGATAGACCATCTATTCACAAAAACTAACCTCGCTCGCTTTCAATAAAAGAAACATTTCAATTCGTGCAGGAGATGATCGGGACGGTTGGGACGATTTTAGCTACTTTTTAAGGTTTCGTCTCGTGATACAGTGAAGAGAAAAAAAATTATTATCAGGGTTGGCGTGGACTGTGGATTAGTCATCGACACAAGGAAACGTATGTTGTGCTGAATTAAATTTCAAAATAAAAACTTTCCTTCAAGTTTGTTTTTTGTGCAGCGTAAATATATCTTTAAAGCCATATCATGTCTATAAAAAATGTGGATTAAAATCCAAGGAATATTAGTACTTTCTATGCCATGATTTGCGTGGGAAGATATCCTGAACACAAAAACAAAAGTCTTAAGAGTTAAAAAAAACTAGCAAGCAAAGTTTCATATTAACTTGGTTTACTCATGATATGTTGAATGCCTTTTATTGGTAAGGGTGCATGGTACATGGTATTCTATCCACTCTAAAAATAGCTCACCCCGCTAATTTATTACTTGACAAAAAGTATTAGGGCTAGCTGTGAAATGTAGCGTTGTTTGTAGGAAAACGGAAGGATGCTGGTGATATAGAAGAGAGAAGAGAGCAGAAGACATCATCTTATCGTGTGAGCAGTGTAGCCGAGAAAATGATTGCAAAAAGTGTATTAGTTGTATATTATGTAGCTGTTGTTTTTTTGTTGGCTGTAAACACGAAAAATACATAATGAATGTGGAAGAGAGACACATCAAGGAGCGGATGCATAGGCTTAATGCTACATTTTCCACAGTTAATGCCCTTACACAAAAAAATGCATGTTGAACACGAAATGATGCAGATTTAAGACTTCTGGAGGACGGCCGACACTATACTACTCACTTATAGAAAAGCTTGCTTTCAACGAGCTTAAAGTATTACTTTCCTTTCAACAAGAAAGTCAAACCAGAATAGAATGCATGTGTATTGTTGTATTGCTTGTATACTACTTATTATCGCTAAAGCTCTCAACGGATTCAAAAGTTAATGTACTCGCCAATAAATCACAAAACTAAAGACTGGATGGACGTAACACGCAAAAAACAGAGAATTGAAATTATGTTTACTATTTTTAATGTAAAAGCGCATTAAAATTCAATTTTCGCAGTGAAACATGAGGAAATATTGTAGGAAATTTAAGAAAAATTTACCTTGAGTTTGTTTACACCGGGAAAAGATAATTACGCAGTAATATGTTTTATCTATTTAATTGGTAAATTGATTTGTCAAAAACAAATTAAACAACTAATAAAAATGTCAGATAAGACAAGGTTATTTCCGACACATGATTATCAGTAAAATTCTTTCATTAGCATGATCGATCACTTTGAGTTCCTCCGAACAATATCACCAGCAACCCTTTGCAACACACACTTCACTCAAGTAATAATGATTACTTCCATTTCCATCGACAGCTGGCCAAAAGGGCGGAAATGGTGCTGAGGTGGGCATAAGTGCCATGAAAATGTTGATACGAGAAAAGCCCGCCTTTTGAGATACCAATTTACGCTGCAAATAACCCCAACAAATTGGTTGACAATGAAAATGGAAGGAACAATTTGATTAGTCACATTAAACTAAAGTTAATCCTATCTTTGCTTTCATTGTTGCTGCTATATTCCCTCCCAAAAATTAATATAGAATGACGCATCAACTATTATGATGTTTATAGTTATTATCCGTTCAACATGAAAAACAGGAAATTGGTACAATAAACAGTTAACATAATGCTATTAATGAGCTTAGGAATTTCAACTTACATCTTCTTGAGTCTCGATGTAATATGAAGTATGAAATAGGCAAATGGAATGGAACGACGATAATCACGACATAATGATTTGACAAGTACCGCAACATTTCTTGGAATGTTTTCTGTGCTAATAAAATGTACAACATCATTTTATATTATGTCATTTTCTTGGCAGAAAAGTCACGAACAATACATTACACGTTACATGAATCAGTGGAGTAGCAATGCATGCGTGTGACATTTTCTTAAACGACATGTCTCATGACAGCCTAGTTGACGTGTTGGAAGCTCATTCCGATGGCATTCATTTCCTTCTCATCCATTCTGAAGATGTTGTGCGGAGAATACTTCGTGAAATGAACATGGTTTTTAGTTGGCCGCTTCCATCATCACACGATTTTGTTATTTTTCTTTGTTGGTATATGTCATATCGTTGCTTTTAACATAAGATGAAATTTCCAAAGCTCTCAAGTGCAAAATTATTTGACAAGATATATAACGTAAATGCATAAGTGCATGGGATTCAAATATTAAGCGCTGCTTTACAAAAGAGACAAAAATTACTGTACTTTGACCAAGTTGGTGCGACATTTTGAAACCGCAGGCAGGAGCAGGGTGCTAATCAGAAGTAATGTTATAATGTGTGAAATGCAGAGATGAGCAATAGTCATAGTGGCAGGCGAAATCCCATTTGAGTTTCATTTTCTTTGATTCATGTTTTCTGGTGTAAATCAAGGCAAGTTTATGCGGTAAGGAGGTTAGTTGTTACATTGCAGAATTTTATGCTGCCATAAAGTCTAATTTTGAAAAGCTTGATGTGAGCCGACGAGCTTTATTAATCTACTAGTAACGAAGAATTCATGTGCATGAAAAATACGGTGTAGAGGTACAAGGTACATATTTGAAAACGAGGAGATATATGGAGCAAGTAATTCTCGGATCTGTTCAAGGATATTAACTTTATATCAAAAAGATTTATTGCATTTTTTAAAAGAAAGAACAAAAATTCCAAACTATTGACGTGCTTGCTTTTTCGAAAACTGCGCAGCATCTTTTGGGACATATCATTACGTACTGTATTTTAGCATCCATGATTTATATTTGAAAACTAAAATAATTTTAAAAATAAAGTGTCTAGCTTCAAAATTAAAATCGTTTATTATACAAAATATCTTATGCATTTGCTCGAAATATAGCCAAATATTAAGATGATAATCCTTTCCATCAAGAGTTCATCTGCACGTTCCATCGGTTGACAGACATATTATACGACTGCATCTGTAGTTGTGATCGATGATGTTCAGGTTGCATTATATTTCAGGTAAAGGTAAAGGAGAAACCGTTTCTTGTTTGCTTACAAAAATGTCTTTGTTCGCATTCTTTGTTGATGCTCAATGGAAAGGAGGATGTTTCACGTGAAGCTAATCTCAGCCAGACATCTGCATCCTTCTTAATTTTTATTTTGAATACAGAGAACTGATCGTCCTGATTGATCCTAACATGGCTAATTCTGAATGGAAAACATCGATAATTATTGTAAAGAAAAAATAAAAATTGTAAATGAATTCTAACCTTATAACCTCAAACAAGCATTTGTTATACTAAAAACCTGCAGCTTCACTAACAAATATACAATTCTATAAAATATATATCTAAATATGGTTCCAGGAAAAACAAAATTGGAGACGTTCAATTGAAAAAACCCTTTTAAGGACTTCCTTGATTTCAATTCAACAAAATAAAATACGTACACAGAGAAAAATAATATAATGGCTGATTTGAATGAGAAAGGAAGTAAACATCTACACTATTGTTGAGTGCTTGTGTGGATGGTACAGGAATGACGGAGGAAGCGAATAGTAATAAACAATTTCACAATGAAAGTGAAGTTAAGAACTCTTCCAGCCTTTATGTTTACATGATTGCTTATTGAAATGAGCTACTTATAATATTAAAAGCTTAAGATGATAGTGTTTAAGAGGAGGAAATGCTTGGCTAGAAAAATTTTAATGTGGGCAGGCAGAGTAATTTATGCTGTATAAAAGCAGCAACGTCATCATCTTCATGAAGGAAATTGAATATAAAAGACCCAAGACAACTTGAATAGGCTTGACCCATGACATTCAATTTGTAGTTTGCTTTGCTTGACATCAGACAATTATGACTTTGGTTAGCTCTGTAACAAATGAAAATACAGTTTGGCGCTTTTATACTATTACAACAGTGATATTTTGAACACCAATAGTCAACCAAACAAGGTGCTTTCAATGACATTGACCATAAATATGGGTTCATGAAATATATTATACTGTTGGTGTCTTTTGGTGT
>JAQFYG010000424.1:0-31194 GCA_034694325.1 Entomobrya corticalis | reverse complement strand
AAAAATATACCGGTTTATCTTTTCAACTTTCGGTATTTCCCCAGGGGAATTAAAAGAGCATTTACGGTATCATGGGTGCTTATCTATTACATTCTTCTTGTCCGGTCATTTTATATTTCTTGTGCTTCGTTTCAAAACGAGTGTTGCTGTCTCATTGCAAATTTTGGTGTTTGAGTATCAACTGTAGGTTTGGACCTGATAAAATGGTATGAAACCCCTTAATACCTTTTAGTTGCTCATAATATCCCAAGAAAGTGGCACTTGAGTGGAGAAATTGAATCTGTCAAGTGCAAAAGAAAACGAGCGTTCATTTCGTAAATTTAAGTAACTCTCTTATTTTCCCTAAGCCGCAGTAAACGTTTTGATATGTGCCTTTTAGATTGATATCACTTAAATACGTCCTACCAAGAATAGGAAACACCCTTTGGAGAACCATTTTAGTTCCTTCTGTTGAATACCATTTATTTGCACCTTTTTACATCTTTTAACTTTGATTTCACATCAATAATGAAACACATATTTATTCATTTTACAATGTGTCATGCCATAGCGTAAGTAAATGAAATACATGACAAGTAACATACAAGGTAGGTAAGGTGGGCGGTAGGTGAGGTACGAGGTAGGTAAGGTTAAACCAGTAGGGTTACTTCAACCCTACTATTGTCATGAATATTGCATCAGCTCTCTTTAAAATTCTTTTAAAAAATAGCAATTTAAAAAATCCAAATATCTTTGAAATAAGAAATGGGCAGGAAATAATGAAGTAGAAAAGCAGAAGCGAAATAATGCGGTCTAACAGTTTAAAATAATAATTTATGTTGTTTATCTATAGTGACATCTATTTACTTTTAATGGTAGACAGCACACGCATTGTCATACACTAAATATTTTTTATCTAGATTTTAAACGACGACTGTTATGATATACACTGTCACATTTCACATTTCATCGTTCCAAAAAGAAGATGTGACACCTCAATGCTTCACTCAATGCCACTGGCTGGCCAATAACAAAATGACCACTAAACTGGCTTGCGATCAGTGGTTGAAAGTTGTAACGTTTGACGGCTCTGGTGGTTTCTGCGGCTTCGTCCCGTTTTTAAAGTTATCATTATCTACCTACTTTCCCTTCCAGCTTGGTATAGTATTTGTTGTTAGAATTCCGACGACAAAGGGCCTACTATATTTCGCTCGCTGTAATATTTATTAAGAACATTGATCACTTTCTAAGTTGTGAGGTGAAGAGTTTGATGGTTTAAGCGTAAAGCCTTTATCTTTATTCTTATTATTAATGGCATTACTACTCAATTTCAATATCAATTCATCAATATGGCAATGTAAAACAAGAACTATTTGTCCATTTGTGCTTTAGACCCAACATCTTTAAATGGATTGATGATTCATGCCTATCATAAAATTTCAAATGGCTTTTTATTACGTATTCATTAAAAGATTTATATTGCCCCATCCAAAAAGAGAAATTATGGTTCATAAAAAGAAAGACAAAGGAGGGATAGGAACAAAGAATGCCAAATTAACAATAAAATTAATTGTATTGTATTAAGCTTTATTCCATTCACCATGGGAAGCTTGCAGGTATTCAGAAAATAGCTATTAAATTTCGCCTGTTGCCCCAGCACCTTTTCACAATCAAAAATAATATCAAAAGAGCCTCGATAATAATGTTCGAGTATGTCAAAAGAGAAAAACGACTGCAGTTAAGTGGCGTAAAATGATCGTCGTTACCTTATGTCTTATATTATCCACAAACCTATTAAAGCCTCAATTAATATGTACTTGTTTCATTAGAAATACTTGAAGTCTTTAAATCTCTCCCCAGTTGGCTGTTGTCCAACCCTTCTTCCAAAGAGATAACTGAAGATATAGCATCGCCAAGACATGATATTGCTCCTTTGAATAAATAAAAGCAAAAAATATGGCATCTCTGGCACAGCAAAGATGCATAGAAGAACTGTTTGGGACTGGCAGCTCCATACGCTGTTGTCTCACTCAGTAACAGCTATTTATTTTATGTAGCCACCAGCACCACCTGGTTTGTTATTTAAATGACAGAAGTGTTGACCAACACAGAAACTAGATTGTGTGCATTCTATTTTAGTGTATGTGAAAGTCCAGAAATCTAATCGCTTCTTCCTTATACATTTCTACTAACTGTTCAATAACACACACACACACACTTTTAGCTTTCACTAAAGTAAAACATGCATATTGGATGTACACATTTAAAAAACCCAATTCCAATTGGTGCGTTATTTTCTTCTTTTTCTGGCAGTGAACATTTTTCTCGAAACATTTGTCAACACGTATGTTATCTACACGGAAAATCTTTAGATTAGCATTACTATCGTGCGTATCCTTAACACTTCTTTTATATTTTTAATTGACTTTTTATCTACATGAAAAAGTTTTACATGGTGTTTTAAAAGTTTTGTGTGTATTATAATTTTACATTACCTTTACTGCAGATAGTCTGTAATGAAACTATTCCTACAGATTTCTATTGTTCCATTTTCTCTTGCTTTCATTTCCCTTTGGTCTTTCTAGAAAATAATAAAAAGTTACACGTGCGAATGAAAAGTCGTTCTATCCGAATGCCATAATTCTCAAGTGTTTCAGCAAGAAGAATTACTTTTGTTTCCTTTAAAATTAGAATGAAATGATTTATACGGACGGATGGCGTGAAAGAAAATGAGTATTTCCCTGTGATTTCATTATGTGCACTTGTTTTGGTTTGGTTGTAGCAAGCTCGTAACTCAAATAAATGAGATTACCTAGTTTTTTTGTTTTATTGGCGGCTTCCAAGAAACATTTACGTGGTGAGGATGCTGGTTGTAGTTAGCAACAGCAATAATAATGAAGGTGGATCTACCGTAAAGACTGAGAAAGTAGATAAAAACCTTACCAACGTGTTTTTGTGTGTAAAGAATTAATTTTCATTAACAGCAAACTTAAACAGCAAACAACACATTTTCTCTAAAAAACTTAAGTAGTTTTCTACTTCTTAGGTGTAGTTTTGAGCACTCAAGAAGAAACTTTTTCGTTTATTAATCCTTTTGGGAAAACTTTTTAAATCTTCCTTTGTTTACCAAAAGTATTTGGATAGTTTAAGACGAACAACAAATTACAGGGAATGGATGATGGAATGAGACAAAATAGTGTTTGCTAACTGTCAGAAGGAAGTTTGAAAACTAAATGTAAGTTGTAAAAACGAAGGTCATTTGTTACTTTAAAACTTGTAGTACAGATATATGATCATCTAATATGAGGTGTGCAAGTATATTCATTTTAATGATTTAGTAGACTAAGACGCTAACTTATCCTCAGTATATTCACTATAGAACATCTGCACCACTTCAGCCAGCTAATTCTCAATCAAAGAAACATTGCAAAATACAACATTAACATTGGTTTTCTGAGACTCAAATATATTCCAAATGACAAAAAAAAAGTCTTATTTTGATTTTATAAATCTCGGCTTGAACAATATTTTGTCTCATTATACATGTATACGTGACACTTGATTAAAACTTATTTATAATTCTTGACTTCATCATTAGTATTCATTCATTTTCAACATTTTCTGGCCACAAACAAATCTTTAAAAAGGGAAGGGATTAAATTCTAGATACGAATATAATTCATTCATACGTAGTTGTTGGTTTATAAGGAATGCGAATCCGTTTGGTACACATGAAGTTTGAATAGTATCTTCCTCATTTGCGTTTTGTGTATACGGATGAATGAATGCTTTCCTATACCGTTGTAAAGCGACGAGTACACTGGAAAAATATGTAGTACTACAAAAGCATTATATTGTCTGTTTTTAGCTTTTCCAATAATAAAAGTAGTGAATTGATCACCCAAGACGACGACATACATACTTTGGTCATCACAGTTACCTTTTTATGGTTAACAAAGTTATTTCAAATGAAATCAAAGAGGGTAACGTTTTCCATTGCCTTTTTCGTAGCCTTTTCCATGTCTTTAGTATGGAAAGTAAAGAGTTCTCCCATGTCTTTTTGAATTGAAAAAATAAAGAAAGAGATTTGCTTGTTTAACGAAAACCATTTTTGTGTACGAACGCTCGTCTTACCTATTTGTATAGTAGTAAGAGTAAATAGTAGTGAAAGTAGCAGTGGTAAAACTACTATGAATACTACTTACATGCAAAGATGCTGTTTTTCTGCATCTCCTTCAATCTCTCTGAGCCTCGTTCTTCTGGACAAAATTGGACTTTTTGACAGGGACGAACAAAGTAGAGAAAGGTTGTTATGCCAGTCTTTTTCTTAGAAAAAAAGGAATATATGTTGCTGTGGTATGAAATGAAGGAGAATATGAAGGGAAAAGAAGACACAGTAAAGTAGTGAGTAAGCAGAAGAATGTGAATCTGTGAGAGTAAAAGCTTAGGGAGTACAACGAGCGTAACATATAAGTTTCCTGGTAAAACTTAAAACAATTTATATAGCTATACACTATATTCACTTTATAACAAAAGTTAATATGGTCATGTCGTCCTCGTCATCATATAAATTTTAAATGTAGGTCTCTTTATAGTGTTTTAGCAAGTTTTTATATCGAATGTGATGTGAGTTTAGTATGTAAAGAAAAGCACGAGCATTCCTTCGTTGATTCAGAACAAATGCGTGTTTACTCACGGCAATGAAATCCTTTTTTGGTGGGGCTTCACTTTGACTTTTTAAGCGGTAAAAAATGCAAATCCAAAGAACATTTGTAAAAACTGTTAGATAGACACAAACACAAGAGCTATAGCAAAGAGAGTGAAAGTGACTGTGAGTGAGTGAGTGTATGTTTGCCATGTGCCTTCAGCAAAAGTTGTCTTTTTTGTCCTTCTTTTAACTCTGGCTCCCTCTTGATCTCTTTTGCTTCTCCATTTCTCTTTTGAGGACGACGATGTCAAAAAGTGTGTGTTTGTGTAGGATTGTGATTGCATTTTGTCGTTTGCTTATTCTATTTGGATTTCTATTTCCTTCTAAAGAAAAATAAGTCGAAGAAGAGAAAGAGACAGAAAATAAAAACTAAAAATAAACTTCAATGGTTCAACAACCAAAAACAGTGTTGGTTGGAAGCAGTATATATATGTCTTTATAGTTGTCAGTTGTTAAGAATAAGTGGAAAAATAAAAAGAAAGGCGAAATACATGTGTCTTTACATAGCATTTTGTATACATACTTTAGATTACATTACAAATGCCTTCACAGAAATAATAATACGAGTATGTTTGTGCTTTTTGTCGTGGAGAATGATGTAGAAAATGTATAAGAAATAAGACATCTCACCACAATACCAGCAGAACTGCATGTGTTGATACTGAACTAGATTATTTGTTTCGTTTTATTTTCTTTCTTTTTTTGTTTCCATTCATTCATGCAATTTCTTTTCAGGGCGAAATAAATGGAATCTTTGATCAGCTCTCTTTTCAAGTGTCTCCTTTTTTCCACAAATTGTGAAAAGGGAAATCGTTTTATTTTTTGTGGAACACTTGATAGGCAAATGGTATACATAATAGGAAGACTAATAAGTTGGCAAACATTTTACTGTTCCTTGAAATGTCATTAAATAGATTGACTGATTCAGGTCTCGTAAAACTGGAAAATTTTGAACAATATGTGTTCAAAAGAAGGAAAGAAAATTAAAGTTATTGAAGTATGCAGTCTTTCGAACAAAAATTTATTTGATTTTGAGGGGAAATGTTCATTTTTTATCTGTTTCTAACGTAAAAATTACATTATATCAATACCAGGAAAAATTGTGCTCACAAAATATGAGGGTGTGCTGACTCACATGCAAATTCAAATAGAGATGTACTTGTAAGACGATGTAACGTTTGGAGATGATTAGCAATTGCTACGGTCATTGGAAATTGAAAATGAAATGCAACAATGATATCATATTTGCTTATTTCTGATTTGGTCATGGTCGCTTTACGCTGCTGAGGTCATTTTCTTTGATGATAAGGATATCTCCGAACTGAATGAACCAAACAAACACAGAATGCTATCAATTTCTATGGGAGCCAGCGATAAGGATACACTTCAACTTTGCCAAACAAACTAATTTTCACAAATAAATTATAAAGTTATACCATAAAATATGAAAAAAGTTATATTTATGATTACAATATATTATCAAGCACTTGAGATGTTAACATCAAGTGCTGTCAAAATATGATTTATTCCATTTGCGTATACTTGGTTGGTTGAGCAGTCACCGCATCAAATGGCACAGATGGACGCAATTCTCCATGCGTTGCTATTGTTGCACAGGGACTTCCCGGTTTGGCAGGCTCTCCAACATTAGTACACGCATGACAAACATGACAACAACAGGGGCCACAAAAAATATGCAAAAGGACATTCAATAAACAAGATGAACCGCATCCTTGCTTGAACCATACGTATCCACACGAACAGCAGCACGCCATTGCCTTCTCCCAAGTTTGAAGATCATTTTGCTCGTGCGATGAGCTCATTTTGTAGCTAAGAGCTATAAATAGCTTTGCAAAAATATAACAATAATAAAACATAAATCTTGCATTCCTTTGAAAATGATTTAGTAAAAATTTTCTTAAACTGATTTGAAATCTTACCTTTTCCTAAAATATGATACGAAAAGGTACTATTGCTTATTTTTAATTGTACTGTTAAAATTTGCTGAACCGTTAGCAAGATCGAGCTGATGTCTATTGGATGCTGCTGCCAATGATAAATACACAAAATTAATTAAGTTACTATCGTTTTTTGTACTAATTGCCTCGACTTTATAATTTATTGGTAAAGGAAGACTAGCCACAAGAAATTAACATGTACCAATACGGGGATTTATTGTTTAGTTTCCTTATGACTTTGGTTTCCTTGTAAAAACGTACACTCCTCGGTTTGCACAATCTTTTTAAAAACCTTATTCTAATTGTTAATTTTTAGTTTATGTGGTTTCGATCGCCATTAACTGCTTGTTGTAGCCGCGCAAAGTTTTACGATTTTCCAGGGGGGAAAATAACGTAAACATCTGTGTTTCATATAATATATCCAACTGTAGTACTTTGAACAGGAAAATGATGTCAGAGGATTAATGGTTGGTGATAATAATGAATAAATGAATAAAGTTGGTCAAATTAACGTAAAATTCTTAGAACAGTAAATCGACGTGTCACAGCCTCAATAAATACGACAATAATAAGATAAGAGTTAATAACCAATACAATTTCAAGTGTTTCGGTGAAAGCGCACGTACATGTTTATTTTACCTATTCGGTGCCAGACTTTTAAGCAATGAATTTTAACATTTTTATGGAATTTTTATATGAATTAAATGGTTACATTACAACAATGAAGCATTACATTCAATATTAAAACTAATGCGTGGCAAAATTTTAAAAAACTGTAAGCTAAACGGTATTGACTAACCATAAGTACATAAGTATTAAATCCTCAAATATAAAGAACAAAAATGAATTACTGAAGAGGTAGAATATAATTTATGTAATCATTAAAATACTATCATAAAATGAAACTACTTTTGTATGACAGCTCTAACTGCAAATAACATGAGAAATTCAAAACATGTATTCTGTATGATAAATACAATAATAATAATACCCCAAAATAGTTTACAACACATCCAAAATTGAGCTTGTTTTCTACATCATTCGAAGACTAAATATGATTATTTGTCTAAACATTCAAAGTTAAACTTGCCTAACACGTAATTTGAAATATGGACAAATGGCAGTACATACATAATTGTAGGAGAGCAGATTAGGTAAAATTTGAAGATGTATTTGGTATATGGAACTATTAGTACTGTGTCATGGGAGTGATGTTTTTTATGCCTTGTGATGTCGGGCATTTAAAGGTAAGGGTTCCACTTCTTGACTCCCTTTATGCGTAATATTTTATCGAGGTTGTGCTGTAATCGGCCGCCTTTCTCCATGAACCGCAATCACAGCACATGGGCTCTCGGGACCTGCTGGCTTGCCTACGTATGAGCAGGCATGACAAACGTTGACACAGCATATGCCCAGAAGCGCTCCAAGAACCACATTGACACAGCAAGATGAGCCACATCCTTCCTTGAACCAGACAAATCCACAGGGAAAGCAGCAAGCCATCATCTTCTCCCATGATTCCAAAACTTCTCGTTCCTCACCAGATGCCATTGTAATGATTTACGATTTCTTGACGTGACACACACCACCACGCAGAAAAAACTTGTTTCACCAACCAAGATAGGGAAATCCTGCAGGGATAAAAAATATGACAGATCAGAAATATTGTGCCATTTCTCAGAAACACGACAAAAACAGACTAAACCTCAATCGAGAAAATCACGTTCAATTTATTTTTACAAAAGAAATGTTACAGTAAAGCTTTACCCCACTCTGATGATTATAATAATATGATATGTAAGATATTTATGTATGTTATCACAGAGAATTGTACACCAACAAGACTGACAAATTCACACTGACTGTTTCCTCTTTTATTTCTAATATATATATTTGCAATTCTTACCTTTGAGGGAGGATTGTCGAGAAACTAATATCTTTGTTTGGCTTTCAATTATTGATTTTTTATTCAATGTATTTTGTATTTACATCAAAATTACTAGCTGTTTGAAAGACAAAAAATGTTATGTACTTTCTGTATTCAAGGTGTTTAAATTACATAGGGAAGGTGATCATATTACTACAGTTGCTACACATTGAGCTGTCGGTGAAGAGTGACGACGATGAGGGGAGTAGTGGTGGTGAAGTAGTTCACTCTGCTTTTCGGTGTTCCTCCAACACCGAAAAGTTGACGCGATTATTGAAATATTGTTAACTCTGGTTGGATAGAGTACTGATTATATTATATTACACCGCTTTTTATCGTTATCATTCATCATATAGTACATATCCTCGTTGCATGCATAAAGCACACGTCATAACAACTATGAACATTACTGAAAACTATTTGTCTTCATATGCATATGATTCATTGTTTTCATACGCGAGCAAATTATTCTGCGTGCATGAGCAAATAAAAATTACGGTCTATAAAGAACAAAATTACCTAAATATACATTACAAGTAGATATCCTCTTAAAAACTTGCACACAAAAACTAAGTATACCTATAGTTAAATTTAGGTATTCATCAAAGACTTTTTCAAATTTGTCCATCTCTTTGTTTTCTTACTGAGTACAGAAATGACATGTTCTCGTGCAATCAGAAAATAAGTTATGGGCTGGATTAGGGATGTGGCTTAGATGATAATAACTCGAGTTTTCTGTTGCTGGTTTTACGATATCAGTGGCGGAGGCTCAAATGTATTTGTGACAGTTGCTGGCGTGTTCACTGACAAATTATTTTACACGCGTATGTTAGCTTTTGTACGATATTAGATAGAAAATTGTCCATATAAAAAGTTCATGTAATTCAAACTAGACAGCAACCTACGACACGTAACAATGGCATTTATGTGGGACTATTGGTGCTATATGCATACATGTACACGCCTGTTATCAGGAAAAGAAAATAGTTTGGCAGATAGTCGGTCTTACGCTGCTACATGCAATGGGCATTTTTAAAAGATACCTAAGTCCAGGCCGACACGTGTGCTGGAAAAAAAGGTGCTATATAAGCTTATTTGAGATTATCGTGAGGGCCCTTATTTAAAATGGGACAAACGTGCCTACTTATGTGGAGTATAGTTGGAGTAGGGTAGACCCAAAATATATTCAAACTTTTATTAACTGACTGATAATCGCCAGTTTCGACATGCCATTTGAAAATTGGTCGCCGCCTGAAATCGAATATTTGCATGATCATGATGATACAATAGAAAACGTAAAAGAGTTATTAAACAGCAAATGTTGACAAAACCTGATATTACTGAACGAATGGTGAAACCAGTCGAGCAATGATTCGATTGGTGCTTTGGCTACAAACCAATTGTGTATTCGAACGTTTCAAAAAACGAACCATTATTCTTGAAATAAAATATAAAATAATCGATAAATGATAACTAAAGAGAAAGAGAGGAAGTTAGAAGAACATCGAAAATGCCCGTCCCAATTTCTACAGGAAAATAAACACTTGATGTAACGTGCTGAATATTTCGTAGATGAGAGTTTGTCATACATCAAAATGATAAATACCTACCCACTTTCCTCGTATAAAACAGAATTAGGTCGTTTCAAAATTTCTACACATTTAAATCTTGAATCATAACATTTTATCCATTCTAAAGAAAATTATGCTTCCAAAATACGTACTAGAGTAAGCATGATAGGCATGATGACTGACATTTTACTTTACACTAAAACAACATCAAAAGACATCATCAAGCTGCTTTTTTTTAAAAATCACATTAATAAAATTGATGCATAGAAATATTAAATTAAGCCAAAACACTAATCAGTATTGTTAATAATTAAAAAGTTAATGCATGGTACTTAGAACTGCAGATGGCGAGTTCCATATTAAAGCATAAAATACCACCAAATAGAACAAGCATTCATAAACAAGTCACAGCTAAAACTATTATTACTGGCACTACTACACGCATCTTTATCTACCTGTTTCTAGAGGATAGCGCATAGCGGACGGTTATATATCCACCGTAGTTTCTTTTGTACCGGAGGCCCTGGTTGAAAGTCCAGGGTTTTTTTTGCCTGGAATCAAAAGTTAAATTAAAGTGGAGCACGCAGGGAATTTTTCTCAAGTTTTTATAAATACAAAATTATCCAAGTTTTCAAACATTTGCTATGAAAATTGATAAGCATTAGCTTTGTACTATACTGGAATACAGTAGTATTCCAGCATTTTTGTTTTGTTTTAAAGACAGGTGCACAACGTTAAGTTCCATTAAAAGGTCAATTCAATTTAGCCAAAGATTTACATGAATAATTTTATTAACATAAAATGTACTTTTTGTATCATAGGTGCCGTTGGTGGTGACGATGACTCCGGCAATGACAAGGAGAAGGAGGAGGAGGCAGAACGTGAACGCTTGGAGGCCATCCGAGAGGCTGAAGAGCGAAGGAAGGAGAAGCACAGGAAGATGGAAGAGGAGCGTGAAAAGATGAGACAAGAAATCCGTGACAAGGTAACATGATTAACAACGAAGCATTACTTGTAGCAACCGTTTTTCTACACAATACCGAGACGACCATACAATTTATCATAGATTTACTCTCGAATTATGAAATTAAATGTCAAAAGCAATTAATTTTTGTTCAATTTGTGTGTGTATTTGATTTGTCTCTGTAGTACAATATCAAAAAGAAGGAAGAGATCCAGGAGGAGCAAGCGGCGGCGCAGCAGGTACCCGACAATCCTCTCATGCGAAAAAAGAAAACGCCTGAAGAGCTAGCCCGTGAAGCTGAAGCAGAAGACGAAGATGAGTTTACCAGTAAGTCTTCCCATCATACATGAGCACCCTGCTTATCCTCTCTTTACTCCTCTTCTTTCCCTCTAAATAAATTAAGAATGCCATTAATTTGCTCAAAAATTAATAATGACAAAAACAGAGGCTAATTAATTTTCTGTATTTTCTCCTCTTCCCTTGTCTGTTCCAGAACTGAAGAATACGTTGGAAACTCATGTAACGGAGATTAAGACGCAAATTGAGAGCAAATGTTCACTCCAATGATTTGCTAATAATCCACAAGTATACATAATATACATACATACATACATCAAATCATTTTTTCATATGAACCTACCTACTACACACTTCAACTGCTATTCTTCAATCAAGAAGTCCCGATGATCTCACTCATCATGTTACACGGACTGGATGAGTTCCGCTCTGGCGTCGTAAATAATGACAAGACATATTCCATCTCATCGTCGATATATATATATATATATTCTATATATTATCTATAAATATCATAGCTACACCATAAAAATAAATAAATTATGTATACATTTGAACATATAGGTGGATACATATTCTCTGTTGTTATTAATCAAATGATCTTTATGGTTCTAAGGAAGGGAATGAAGACCATCACCAAGAAAAACTATAGACGCTCTGCAAATATATTATAAATTAAATAAACATATATCGTCAAAGGCAAAATATTGCGACACTTTTACTTAATTTTAAGGACATGCAAGAAAAAAAGATTCAAAGTGTAAGGAACAATCTAGACTACTTGGTGATATGCAATTTAAAAAAGGCAAAGTGATGGAATCATGTTCTAATGAATTACCAGAAGTATAGAGGCCCTAGAAGAAAATTCGCTTAGTGACAAAAAGATGCTCTATTACTAAGAGTGTACTTTAGTGACGGATGTTGCTGACGTGTAATGAACATTTATTTAAATACGAGTAAAGATGATGAAAACTATGTAATTACATAGCATGAGCCAGGTTTTTAATAGAGGGACGTAATAGTCTTTAAATCTAATTAAATACAAAGCATTATTATTATTATTATTATTCTAAGATTCAAAAGAAGAACATTAATTTTTGGAAACTTTCTGTAAAAGTTTATCGAAACCAACAAAGGACATAAATATTTCTTATTGTTGATATTAGGTTGCCATATTAGGTTCAATTTCTCGGTGAAAACCATAAATTACTACAATATTGACATGTGGCATCCACATGGTAATACTTTAAAATAATAATAATCAGCAAAGAATTGTCTCATCAAAAGAAAAGTGATTACTTGGTAGAATAGCAGACAAAGAGAAAAAACGATACTATTATTATATATTAAATAGAGTACGCAGAAGAAATGTCTATACATTTAATATCTCGCTATTATAGAGCTGCAACTATTTAATACACAGTTACTTGTTATTAAATTCTATTCTTTTGTAACTTTCACTTGTTATTTCTGTCAAGTCATCTGAAAACAACCGGAAATAGGATGTGAAACTGAAGCAGAGCTCAGTCAGTTAGCGGTAGTGTATCAAAAACGTTAAATCCCTTTAATACACACGTCGTTCTAAAAAGATATAGCTAATTCCACCAGCAAAAAGGGTACTGATTGATTACCGGAGTTTTCTTATTGAATTCTTAACGAATGATTGAGACTTACTTTTCAACACGAACAAAGAAAACCTCCATTTTCTGGCTGACGCTGAGTGAATGTTTATTTTTTAGCTTGTGGGTTATTATTGGTGACCTGATTTCTCTATAAATGACTGTCATATTATACGTAAATTAATAACATATTGTGTACTTGATGAGTTTATACTTAAAAGAAGAAAGGGAGATGAACTGAATCTGACAACGAGAAAATGACAAAACAAAAAATGAAGTATTCAGTGTTTTATTTACATAATGATTCCGATAGTAGTCATGGTGATGAGGATGATTAACGTTTTACCTAGTCTTTTCCATATATAGCAAATACGTAAATATTTAGAAGGATGGAGAAAGTACTATAAACTGTCATTTTATATTTGTCCACCATCGTCATCATCATCATCACCACAACATTGTCTGCCAGGAAATGGAAGATGTAAAAAAAAACTTTACAAGAACTGACAAAGCCTCGCTGTGCCCTGAATAACTACTACATAAATGGGGTCATTATAGTAATTTTGTAAGCTCATTCTAGCATGCTTGACATGGAATTCAATTTGCGACTATACTCCAATCTCTGGAAAAAACCAACGTTGTTCAACACTGTTATAGTTGTACTAGTTTAAACGAAAAAGATAGTTAGGTAGGTATGATTATTACATATTTATTACTTACGACGAAAGCCTACTGTTTCCGTGTTTCACTTGTTTCTTCTTTTGACAAAGCAAATTAAAAACTGATAATATTATCTAGTTGTTAGTAAAACAAATACGTTTTGTACTACTACTTTATCCGATCTGGAATCTTGTAAGGAAACAATATATACAGAGCAACATGGAGAGACTAATATTCTGCCCCAGACACCAAAGAAGCTATACGTGAAGCAACTCATTATTTACGAGTTTTATGATTATGCGATCGCGATGCATTTCATGATCTATTCTCTTCATCGTCAGTGTTAAAATAGATGACTAATTTAATTGTTATTATGTATCATTATTATCATTATCAATGTCTGAATTGGTCAATTAACTTGTAATAATGCTAGTCTTCAACGTATTAGTGTATGTTGTTGGATTAAAGTTACAATGCGATCATTCTAATTACTATTATTATATTAACATGTAATATTTTTAACTAACAACTACAGTCGTATATAAAATTATAAACAATTGATTGCTCGAGTACAACGAATCTTCATTATCACTGTAAAAACTCACGCAGAGATAGTGGCGAAATCTTTTAAAAAACGTTTTTCGTTCCTTTTTTGTAATGAGTAAACTCTAATATTATGTATATTAAGAAGAGAGAAATTTGTACTAGATAAGATCAATATTTGATATATTTATTGTGTATTATCATTTATTATTGTAATGTGTAACTAATAATAATTATTTAGCATAACAAGACGAGAGAGATACAGAGGTTTTCAAGAAGCTCTTTTTTTCTTCGCGACTTTACGACTTTTGGTGAGACAAAATGTAATGAAAAAATATCAAACAATTGGGAATACACTAAACAGTCGAGTCGAATACTGAATAATATGCTATCAATTAGATACATACATATTAATACAATTACTATAGAAGGACGACCAATGTTTTAAAGAAATCATTTTTTGATATTTAAAAAATAAGGATCTTTTCCTTATGGCAACTAACTTCTTATCATTAACTAAATTACATGACAATGATATTATATTGTATCTATAATTATGAATAATGGCATGTAGTGCAGCCGTTTTACGTGTCAATGTGGTGCATTGTGTCAGCAAGGAGCAAATAATGTCCAGCAAAAGCATTATTACTCCTGCTCACAACTATTTAACTGTTTATTTAAATTTTTACAATTTCAACTATTTTATTGTCTCGTAAAACTTTCTATTCAGTTTTATTACTACACTTTTAATCCAACTCAAGTAGATTACATTGTTCTGGCCTTCTAATCATTAACTCTAATCTCAATCAACAAGAAACAAAACCATCTTTAAACCTCTCTATCATCTTCTCTCGATCTTGCATCTTTTTCTGTCTCCATCTTTCCATTTCTCTCTCAAATTCACATGGTCATCTTCCAACCATCTCTAGTAAAGGTACTTACTATCTCTCAGACTCTATTTTTTATGTTCTCATCATCTTTCCAACTTGTCTTTTTAGTCAATTTTACTCGTCTCTTTTTATTCCTAGGACTAACATGTGTAATATTTCTGAGTTTTTTGAGCTTATAACGTGCGTACCAAACGTACAAATCGTCTATCTCTCTGATAACATCTTTCTTCTCGCCCACTGTCTGTTTAACCTTAACCACTTAAAATAATCGTTTCTCTAGCCTTACTCGTCTCTCTGCTAAAATCAGTAAAAGCAAAAAGCTGCATACAACTGTGATTCCTGGAAAGTGAATTTTTCAATAAGCGAATATCCAACTATCACAACTCTAGTATGCATTGGATGTTCAGTCTTGTCCCATCACAATGTCTATGGAATTCAAGACATGTTTATCCTTTTTAACCTTGAACTCATCTTATGCCATCTTTTCTCCTTTAAAAAAGAAACCAAATTTCCGAGGAAAAAAGTGTTGGGTTTCCATCCGTTTGCTAACAAAAATAGGAATGTTTGAAAAACTAACGTAGTGGCAAACTAACGTCCTGTGCCAGCAGATATAAAAGATTTTACTTACTACGTAATTGATAATGTATTTGCCTAAAGACATGATAGGTATTTAGAGATATGTAGAAAAAAACACGGATGAAAATACATGCTTTCCCATCTCTTGCCGTAATAGTAGTGTTCTTGTTATTGTTACTGAACTGTTAAAATATAGCAAACAACTATTCAAGCGTAAAACGTGAATTTACAATTTCAAAATCACCATGTATGACAAACAAATGTTCACCTATTTTTAAACGCCATTAATAGTAAGGTCATGATCAAAATTTTCGATTCGACATATCTAGTTGTATCCTTAGAAAAGTTACACAATAAAATATTAAACAAATGATTAAATAATGATGATAACATTAAACTCTTTTCCTAGCATTAAAAAGCTTTGATCCGATGATGTACTTTAGCCTTTACCCGAATCCATGTGAACTTTAAGGATTTTTAGCTGTTGGCCTCTTAATTCTAAACACATAAAATTGCATTTACACGTAGTATCTATCTATTTGTAGATATTCCTTACCAAAAAAAGTTCTCCATCAATGGGTAAATTTTCAGCATTCCACAAGAGTATTAATGCATGAAAAATGCCATTATTTTCTTCATTTTGAAAAAGATTGATTAAAAATTAATTTTTAACGGTTGAAACATGGACATTCCTGGCATTTCAACTTTTCGCTTTATATCAAAATACTTTTGTTCTAACAATTTCAAATAATTGATCGGTAGAAGCCTAAACTAACCTTCAATTTACCAAAAACTCGTGATGACATTTTAATATAATTTTAACACTACTTAAGGCATGCTGAACTTTTACTTAATTCGCATCCATATCAGCGCTCCATGATTACGATATACAAGCATGCTCTGGTTCATCAACTCTTCACCTCTCAACAATTCAAAGTAACAATTTTTGTGTTGTCACCGCTAAACTTTAACGACTACCATATAAACGGTTTAGTTTGTGAGGAGTTTAAGAACCAAAGTATGTACGTTTGTATTCGTACCTCTCTCCTTATCTATTTGCATATCCCGCCATCTCCCACCAAACGCTTTAAAATCTACACTTTTACAGTACATTTGTGAGCATTAACCTGTCATTCGTGAAATTTTCAACTTCAAATTATCAATTTTCACAACAAGTCATTGAACCAACAGCCCTTTCCTTTCTCCATCATTTTTTTTCGGTTTTCAACAAAATGCTACTTGCAAGTGGCAATCTTGGACACATTATTCAAGTATTTCTATACCAATTTTTGGTTTTACGCAAAAATACTTTCAGTTGTATCAATTATAACAAATTTGTACATTAAATTGCATTGTAGACCCACATAAGTATCAAAACAATTTGATTTTCTATAGTTTTTAATCAAAACAATGTCATTATTATTATTGTATGTCGCAGAAGATTTCGAAGAAAAACAAATACATTCTTTTCTCAAAAACAAAAAAGAGAATATGGAAAATATACTGTGGTAAATACGCTAATTTCTTCAAGGATTTGCTGATGATAATATTATAGTTGATATTATTTGCGTGACGATGTTGTTGTAATATATTTACCGGTACGGCTGCGCGCGATTGCATTTAATGAAGATATTCTTATATAAAACAAATATAAAACGAAAGATGAAAAGAGGCACGTTGTTGTCTTCTGTAACAAGAAAGACGCATGTTAATCAAGTCCATATAAATGTTAATTATTTAACAACATTAACAATAATAAAATACGATGTAATAATAATCATTAAAAGATAATCTATGTAACAGTATGTTCCAGTGTAATGGAGAAAACTATAATTATTACTGTAGGTGAATAAAAAATGAAATGAATATATATTATTCTAAATGTGCATATTATGTATAGATATTTGCTGTATATGGCATACAACAAAATATATTTAATAATTTGAGTAGTCAGTCAGGGGAAAAGAGGTTTTGAATAATAAGTACAGATACTATGAGATAAAAAACTATATATATCTACTTACTAAAATATATGATATATACACATATATTGATGATATTAGTGATTTTTAGCGAGACATAATTATGATAAGTATTAATATGCTATAGAAGAGGAAAAAAGAATAAAATCTACTATATAGTTGTAGTCTTATTTCAGTCTATGGAGTTTAAATAAATTTAAACACTGACTATTAACCAATGTTGTTATAAATGCGAAATAAGAGTTTATGATTTGATGGTAATGACATTGCATCTTGGATTCTATCTTACAAACTATTTGACAAATGGCGTTTCAAACTTTAAGCACAAAAAATTTAGTGGCATAATGTCATTTTCCATTAAAGCATATGCCTACTAACAAATTGCGAACCCTGTTTGATTATTGCAGATTCATGAATTTTTCTAGCCTACCCAGGTGCAATAAATGAACATTGGTGGCATTTGATATTATTTTAATGCAATATTGTTGTTTTCGAATTGCGTAAGTTGCATCGTCGTCCATTCAAGTATGTCTGCACTGCATAATTGCTCATGCTCACAATCATCCAAAAGCCGCACGTATTTCCATTGTTTTTGAGTAAAATTTTGACTTTCATTTACTTGTATTTTTTTTAAACTTATTTTGGCGAAGCATTCAGAAAGTTCATCTCGTAGAAGGATACAAAGATGTAAGTAAAAACCAAAGGACAACATGCGTCAAATGGATGGTAAATCATGATTGAGGATCATATCCAGCGAAGCAGTTCTCGGGATGAAAATTCCCTGTTTACTGTACACACTGCCATTACCATGAGTACTACACCAAAATGAAATACTGCTTTCTGTAGACATCGTTGCGTAATACAAACCAATTGATCACTTAGCAAAAATAAACTCAAATGGCTTGAATACACTCAAACTACGTGCAAAAAGTGAGGTACATTATATTACTTGAAAAACTTTTGATCACATTCTTAATGTTATTGGATTTCTTTATACAATTTTTGTTTCATGTAGACCCATTTCGAAAATTTATAATATAGGTTAATGAATAATACACTTAAGCAAATGTGGATGTGAGAAAAAGGTAAACGTAAACGAAACTTGAAGGAGCTCGTTACTTTTTAAGGTTTCCATGTATTTACCGACCAACTTATTTGCTATTAAATGAATTGAAAATTACAGTATAAGCTATATTTATTTTTTAACCAGCAACCTTTTTGCTTTGTTTATCTAGTTACCATGTTTGAAGCTGTCAAGTAAAGAGAAAATGAGTTGATTTCTTGTTCAACTTGCATAATATGAGTCAAAAGAAAGACACCCAAATTTTGCTCAGATTTACAGCTAAAAAGGAGAGTTACCTGATGCGATGAGTAAAAAACTTCTTTCAGTTGCATCATAAAAACGCATTAGCCCAATTCCAAATCAGATCAGTAACAAAGCAAAGAATATAAGATTAACATCATCTTCTAAAAATTCAGTGACTACACTTATTTATCAAAAGACAGTTGCTGCAGTAGACAGACCGCTCAGGTAAAAAAAAGAGATAAAGACTGTGGTAGAAAATTTCAGTCAGTCATGTTAATTTTCAAGAAAAATATTTGAATCACTCTTTCCAATATTGTGGTATATAAAAGTATTTTGTGCATACGTGCTTGACAACTTGATAAGCACGTTTCAAAGAGGATGACCCACCGACAGGGGTCATCGATCACATTGCAATGGTCCATTACACAATGATTCACTTTTATCAAATCACATCACTTATGGCATCATATTTCACACTATGCTAACATTATCATCAGTAAAATGGTTGATCATGGTTAAGAAATGCATTTTATGTGCTTAAGTTCATTGCAAAAAACATGTCAAAAGTACTTTATTTTTATTGACGAAAAAAACAGATTGACGGGCTACTGAAAAATTTATGATCCTGGTCCGATTATTGCTTGCATAATTTACTGGTAACACTGTAACATCATCTTTTATTATCCTTTTTTATACAACAATGCAACCCTGATGCAAATGCAAACGTCGCAACAACAACATACATCTTGATGAGCTTCTGCATATTTTTTGGCTTTGTTTTGCTCCAACGACAATGACACGTACAATGAATTAATCTGTCTACCAAACTTTGAAGAAAACGAAAACGTAAACAATGTTATGCAAATCTTGTACAAAAAATATGCATTCAACTGAAAAAACCGCTGATATGTTAGGTCACTCTTGATTCTGTACAAAGATCAGTTATTAATGGCCATTAATGGTACTTTCTAAGAATGCATGATGAAGGACTAAAAATGTTTTTCTGTTCGTCCGTGCGATAACTCGAGATTGCTTCAACCGATTTTAATGAGACTATTTAGGTATACATATTCAAGTGGTATCAAGGAAGACCCCTGCTGACTTTGAGCTAAATCGGTCAACCCCCAGGGGGTCAAGGGTTAAAGATTAACATTTTAAAACATAAAAGCATAGGGCATGTGATTTATGATTTGAACGCAAATGAATAGGAAAACATTGACAAGTGATTATTTTTGACACATGCCCCCGGGGGTAAGGGGCAGTGGACGCCGTTATTAATGCAACAACATATGGCATGTGATATATCAATCAAACAGGATTCGACAAAAGCATCCCTCGGCGAAACTAGGATGCTATTCTGGCAGTTATTTGCATAGGTTTTACCAGATTTATTTTTTAACAAGAAAGGCAGCATTGAGATTGAGATCATCTTCCTGAGTAATAACGAATTTTATGCTTTACCATATGCACGTGTCACCCAAACTAGTTATAGTGTAATATCATAAATAGACGGTTGCAGTTATAAATTAGCTTAAAACATGAACCATTCATCAATACATCATGATAATATCAGCCTGCACTACAACCTACAACATTATAAGTTCATTTATGTACATCTTGAAATAATACCTTTTACAATTATTCAATTAACAAAAAAGATTATTTTCTGTGATTTATCGAATTGATATAGATATTTTTACAAAAGAATTCATATCAGCTATTATCAAATTAGTTCGTTTTTTCATTTCAAACCGTTTCATTAAATCGAACAATACGTGTTTTTATCAATAAAAAAGTCGCCGACTAATTTCTAACAAGAAAATAAAATATTTTTGAGCAAGAAGCACTTCAAATTGTAGTTTTAATTTATGTATATAGCAAATCTACTTTAACCAAAACAAAACACACATTCTGTGTAAAATAAATAAAACCACAAAAATTTTATGCTAAAAAGTAACAAGTTATGGTGAATATTTATTGCCATCTCGTGATCGTCGCATATTGTACTACATTTACGGTAAACTCAAAACAAAAAAATAGGACAAATATGAAAATGGTTAATGAAAATTGAAAGCACACGCAGCCTCCTTCATATTTTTGGCCGGATGTGATTATGCCATTTTTGTTTTACTTCCACGATAAGGGGAAGATGGCCACGCAAAACAAAGCAATCAAAAACCGGAAATAGAACGTGAGGGAAGCTCCTTCAAAGGAAGCAGCACCAAAACAATTTTTCTATTGCAGTAACACGTTATTAAACATTCTACTTATGTACAACAAACTTACATGATTTACAGCTCGTTTGACATGAGATGAATGAGTATATGTCAATAAATATTTGTTTCGCACATGCGCCTGTTGTGTGTTGTGCGCTACATTGTATTGGTAAGTAAACTGCTGTAAATTTATTCTCATTCTCATCATACATGTATCTGGACACCATGTAAATTCATCCCTGTGGCAATTTCAAATTAATTCATTTGAAGCTTATCTACAAATATGGTTCATAGGGAACAGTCTCTTTTAATTTTGCCGGTGAAAATGATATAACTAAGTAGCGGAGGTGTAATACACTGTATATATACTGGTCACTTTACTCATATCTTTGATATACCGGTAATTTAATAACGAGAGACAAACAATCGTAACACGATTACTCTACTTCTTGACACGATGAAATTTATCTACCTAATCTATTATTTAATGCGAATTTTACATTTCCTCCTCATCATTCATTTTATTGTACATTGATTACCTAAAATGTCTAGTAACAAACAAGTGCGATATTGTTTTGTAGTAATACATTTTCATTACAAACAACCCACGACAGTTTGTTGTCTAGTGTGCTAAAGGGGAATCAAGTCGACTAATGCCTTATCATTAACGGCATCATCATCTTGTTTTTTGCCGTTCTTGCAATTCAACAAATTCTTAAAAAATAACACCACCAAAATAATCAAGATATTTACGAACAATAACAATTGAACATGCCTATTCATTTTAATAACAGATTATATAACAGTGCATAGCTTTATAGACTGGTTTGTCATTAGTTTAATCAATGCAAGCATTGTTGACTGACCACCGCAAAAACCCTTCTATTTATCATCACCGTTTACTATCAACAAACTTTGTTGCTTGCTGAGCAGCAGCAAATCTCTTTCTGATGCATCGTTCTGTGCAACATTTTTCAACAAAGACAAAAAAGTGAAACTTCTACGTTTGTCAATTGACATCGACTGAAGCAGTTTACAGTTTAGGTAATCCGTTTCAGCTTTAGTATTCTTATTGTGCACTATTTTGCCTCAGTGCAGTGTGTAGATGTGTTTATTTTGTTGAGCCTTTTCTCAATTACTATGAATTTAGCAACAATAAATGTGTGCATGCCTTTGTCTTTACAACTTGACAGCTTATTGTCATAATGATGGGCACATGGGCGCCGGAATCAGAGCCTCCTTTTACTTGTCTCTCTCTCTAGCGATGAATCGGAAATGCAACAGCATTTTGCAAAACGTTAGTGCTAAAACCATTATTTTTTGCCCTTTTGCAAGCACAGGATACTGTAATCACAGCTAATAATTGTCAGTTCTGCACATTATATGTATATGTACACATGTCTGTGTATTTTAAAATATTGCACATTTTAATTATGCGAATATTAAAACAAACAGATGAACCGTTACTCATAATTATTTTTAAATATTCTATTATCTCGCTTTGTTACAATTGTCGAATCAGGCAAATTGCCATCAATCAAAGACATTTAAATACCATTTAATAGCTTCAAGCTGTAGGTTGTAAGTAAATTTGAATGATTATTGTCGGCGTTCATAACTATCAAATGACACAAACATTTATACTTGAGCACATTATGTCAGTTCTTTATATACATTTGCTAGTAATGTTAACAACACTGATGAGCATTGTAAAATTATTATTATCATTTATTATCATTTCATTTTGTTCATTCTTGTTAACTGACGATTTAATTGGCTTGAGAAGGGAGTAGAATAAACAATCATGCATACCTATCTTCTATGTGACAATAATGATGAGATGGACAGACATGCACACGTTTTTCAGAGAATGGTTGAATCATATCATTACTATTATGTAATATAATATCATCGTTGAAGCATAGCGTACCTGTAAAGAATGAAAAGTAAGTTTTTACAACATTTTGAAAATAAAAAAGAAGCGTATGAGTAAAGGTAAAATGCTCAGGTCGTATAACGCTTTGGCTTAGTAGGAACCTGCCCCCACCTCCATTTAGCAGTGATCTTTCCTTCGTTGTTTTGCGTCTACCTAATTGCTTCTTCCTGGTTGATGCACTGCAAAAATTTACTTTTTTGAAACCGCGTATATATAGATGAGGGCCTCACAGTAGCCTTCACAGTTCAACTTTAGCATTCTCCAAAGGAGCTTATACATCAGACAAAGAGTGTTGTTGTCAGTTTATGAGATTTTTTTTCGAAAAAATTAATTTTTAACTCCTTGCAAACATGATTTCCAAGGTATGTAACGTACTTGTGGCTGTGGTGAATACGTACAAGTTAATAAAGTTAAAAAATAGGAATCGAAACTATTTTTGTTTTAAAAATATTAAGAAATCTTGTGCACTTGAAAAAAAATACATTTTCGCTTTAATTTTCAGATCGCAATCGTAGCCACTTTGTTTGCTGTTGCTCAGGCTGGACATGAAGCTCCTCCACCAAAGGCACACACCTACACTGTCCCCTCCGTAGCCAAGGTGAGATGACTAACTATTTAGATAGGTTACTATGAACAAATACAAATGCATATTTAAACTTGCTGTCTTTGACCTTTCTCAGGTTAGCTATCCAGCCCCAACAATCACCAAGTCTGTGGAAACTTACAGTGCCCCTAGCATTGAAAAGACTACCACTATCGTTAGAACCATTACTGCTCCACTCAAGTAAACTAAATGCCAATTTTTTCTTATAAAAAAACTTCAGATTATCGACCTCTGTTTAAATAATTTAATTTGTCCTTATTTACAGTGCTCCTCCAGTAAAGAGCATTCAGTACTCTGCTCCTGCTGCTCCAGTTTTGAAGGCTGCCCTTGCTCCTGCAGTGTACGCAGCTCCTTCCTTTGCAGCACCAATTAACGCATATGGTGCCCATGGTGCTGTCTACTCCTCTGGTGCCTATGGGCAACATCAGAAGGTTTTGGCCGCCCCAACCTTGGCTTTGTCAGTTCCCCAACTTGGATATGCTTCTCAGGGTCTTTTGGCAGCTTATGCTCCACAAGGAATCGGCTTGACTACCTACGGATCCCCGTCTTTGGGATACAGTTTGGGATCTTTGGGATCTTATGCTGCCCCAGCCCAAATTCTGAAGACTGCTCCAGCTGAATATGGACATTAAAAATGTTGTATTCTAATCATCAGCAGTGCTCAAACGTTTCGTTTACCAAATAATCTATTATTACAAGCCAAATAATTATGTGCATGAAATTTGAATGTGACAAATGTATGCGAGGATGAATTTTGTATGCATGAATGGATGTAAGTATGTATGTGTATGCATGAATTGAGTGACTGACTGAATGAAGATGATATTACAAAAATTAAATATCTATTTTTTAATTTGACGATAACATTACCAGTTTCAATGAAAATTATTTAGCATTGAAAGTCAAAGGCTAGTATTCCTGTCATTGCATCAGAAATTTAAAAAATACACTAATTGGCAAATATGATATAGGGAATCAATTAAAACATGTATCTATGTATATATTTGTACTCACAAGTTCACATGTCACATCAGATTGTTATGCAGTAAATTGCGTGTCTAAAATTAAAATTTTTCAGGTTTAATATTGAATTTCAATATCGTTCAACGACTACGGCAAGAACGGCTGTCGTACCATCTTAGTCCAACTTACTATTCCGATAACCACATATGCTGTCACAAACCTGAGTCCAGTGGACCACTACAGAAACTATTGGCTTTTAAAGACAATGATGAACTAGTGTTCTAATTTACCATATAATTTTATCCCTGGGGTACTGTGGTATTTGTGCTTGAAGAGCAGAATAATTTTGACAACCCACAAGCCATGTTATGTGTCATCAAATAGCCGTAAATAGGTAAATTTTGAAATTGCTTTACCAAAGGGAAATCAGTATGCAGAGACGAGTCGAGTGATCTGATACACACATGACATGTTGCAAATAAATATTGAAATCGCCCCGACTTTAACTAGTACCTTAGACCACCAACGCTCATCTTTGAACTGATCCAAGAATTATCCAATGAATTGAATCCGACGCGCTCCCCAAAAACAGAATTAGAAACGGTGAACTTGAACTTAAACAAAGAAGGAAGCACATTAACATTTATTTTGAGGGCATAACCATGTGTATGTCTGAATGACAACAACACTTTATTTCTTAATGGACTTCAATTTAACAACATGTCGATATATACATTTGGATAATAATGATACAATTGTACATAACAGTTTAAATTAAGGTGTATAAGTAACGAAATAATATTAAAGATAATGCATAGTACTTATCAAGTTAGGCATAATTCAGTTTGTGGGCATTAGTTCTACAAATAAATACATAATAAATAAATAACAGTTATATAAACTTTTGCAATAAAAATCTGATCATGGTCCATGAGGTACAAAACAATCACACAATGTAAAAAGAAAAGGCTTAATATTATCAAGTGTTTACATTAGAAAAATTAAACAAAATGGAAGAGAAAGTCGCCATATATAGATAAAATACATAAGTATTTTGTGAAAATAAGTTCTCCACTTCGTTTTTACGTTTTATATGAATGTTAATAAACTTGCATGCACATGATGTTACTTAGATAATACTTAAATATGTCTGTAGAAAACTTTAAACGCGCAGGTATTGTTCCTTTTAATTTGAGTAAACATTTTACGATAGTACATAAGTATAAAACAGACTGCTTTTATCATTAACTAACATAAATATTTCAGATCCTGTCTCTATAACTATAACTACCATATATTATGTATATAATAGTCTAATTGGATTATTCGTTAGTAATTTGAAGAGTCTTTCAATGAAGAACTTTGGTTCAGAACGGGAAAACAGGCGTGAAGGATTATCTGTGGAAATACTGTTTAAAAATATTAATACGAAGTTGACAGAACAAATTGGCTACCTGGAACAATATCATTGAAAAATTACAATTCACACACAATAACATAATTAACGACAATAAAGATAAAATATCACTGATATAATTTCTACTCTGGTATATAAATACGAAATAGTATGCACTAATGTTTTGTTTTAATATATATTTGATAGTGATTAAACTAAAGTTAAACAAACAGGATCCAGGTGAAGTTGTAAAGTACCATTTTATTATCAATCTTGTTGAAAATTTCCAAGAAAAGTATATAGTCGATTCATTGATTATTCTTGTACGCTGACAAAGATGCCAAACATTAATAGTACTAATGAAGCACTTGCATTGTCTATTACGTTTTGGGGCGTTAAATGTGAACTGTAAGTGTAAATTATATTAAATTATTATTATAGCTGTCATTGCACTTGCAGTAGCTCAGTGTTCCGTACCGTTGTTGGGCGAGATCTGACTTTGTTCTTGGCGAAAGAAAACTTTACCAGGAAAGAGACTTCATGAATAGAATTACGTTGTTTTTCCAAAGTTTAAATAACATTCCAACAAGGCGAGATTTCAGTGAGTGACTAGAGAACGTTACCACCATTGCTCGACATTATTGTTATTTGTTAGTACAATGAGGATAGTTTTAGAAGTTCCTTCAGGATATATTTTCCAAGAAATTTTTAGGGCGTAGCATAACTATCTACTATTAGTTTTTTAAATTCACTAGACTTGTAACATAAAGCTGCTTGGTGCATAGAGTCAATTAAAAAGGTAACGAAGAGTTAGTAATTCCTATCATAAGTAATAATAAAATTTTGTAATTTGGTGTCTAAAAACTTTGTAAAACGGTCTCACTTTGCAATCTTTAACATCGTCAATATAGTAAATGAATTTAAATTAAACAGTACGACGGAAGGACCAGTTACAATTTCACATTTGGAAGGTTATGATTTTTTGCATGTTTACGAAACAATCAAGATGACTGAACTGGTTGAACTGTTTTAATATTTACAATTTACAGAGGCAGAAAAGAATAGGTATAAACGATCCTATTGCTACAAAAACGGGAAAAATGGCTGATGTAAGCGCTACGTCTTCGTAAGGGTCTGGCACCTTTGGGCCACTAGGTTTCCGGTTTTTAGACGCTTTTGTTTCTTCAGGTTCCGAAACAACTTCTTCTTCTTCTTCCTCTCGGTACGGGATAGGAGGTAATTGGGGAACATCTGCATTGTAAATAATAGATAATTATATAGTTTGGTTTCGAATTATATTTATCGTTAAAAACGCTTTGAAGCTAGCCATAAGTTTTAGAATCAACTAACCTTCTGCTGTTCCCTTAAGTACATAAATAGCGTTGATTTTAGGATTATCTCTGTAGCCCTGTTCACAAAACAAGAAATCAGTTTCAATGTAAAAAAAATCTGATTATTGTAAAATGAAAATTGCACAGCTATGAATATTTGTTACCTTAATAAATTCGATTCTAACCCTCCCTCCCCTTATATCAGACTCAACCCCGTTATACATAAGCGACTTTTGGTTATTAGTGACTTGAAAGGGAACAATCTCATCGTATGCAACACCATGGCCCACTTTTTCGTGTATGTCGAGATCCGATATGATCGTGTGATCTCCATTTAATACTACGTCAAAAACCTGGCGAGACACAGAAGTAAGAACGAGTTAGACAGTCTAACTAGACTTCGACTGGCACTGGAACGTAAATTGAACATTTAATTAAAGATATATTAGCTTTACCTTCATGTTTGGGGCATTAAAGTACACCTCACAAAACTTAAGAACCATAACGTAATCACCGTCTTCGTTAATGGGGATGTCGTAGCCAAATGTGGAATGATGATACCTTTCAGTCTGATAAAGAATTTGATCGTTAGGGTGCACTCGCCCTACTGATAGCAAATGCTTCCCATAGTCTGATGCAATCCCAACTTTCAAGGGATCTCTTTGGTATTGAATTCCATGAACATCAGCGTGAGCGTCTCCTCCGGCATTCACTGCAAAAATTACTTTGGCTCCTCCATTGACCTGGCCACTTACCACCGTCATGATAAGTACTATTATTGGGAAGCATATCTCTATAAGTTTTATCATCTTTGCAAAATTGATAAGTACTTAAAGTTCCGTAAGCAATCAGGAATGCAACTGCCATGCAATTGCCAGAAGTTATCCACTTGTCACTCCTGTAAAACAATTTTAAACAAAATATCACATTAACAATAAATCAAACGACTATTCATAATATATGATTACGTTAATTTCATTAAAAATTGCCTTCATCCAGTTCTGTATTGCATTGAATAGGTAAAGCATTGAAGTCTTCCTTAATAAAGCATCATGTTCGTGTGAAATCCTGTGCAACAATAACATTAATATGAATATTTGATATAAGAAGCTGCTCCTGTTTAACACAATCAGATGCTGCATACAACAGACTTACCAAAAATCAATTCAAACTTAAACAAAGATGAAACACGAATCACCAAACAGTCTCACGAATTAGCATTGACGACAAAGGATATTACTATTGTTAACAACGAACAGCACTAGAATCAATTCTATAGTTGACTGTGACAGGACAACAGATAAATCCATTAAAACATCAATATTACTAACAAGCGACTCAATGCTTAACACACTAATGAGCTACCGACAATCTGACGACAGAACACAAACATTCAGTTCATATTATATTTTAAAGTAAAATTGTATTCGAAAACCCTCAACTATTCACCATTCACAGTTACAATAAAATTTGCATGTCCATATTGCAAGTTTTTATACTAACCTTCTATTATTTATGAGCATCTTTCACATAATCAAATTTAACTTAGACGAAACTCTACGGCAAAGCCAGCTTGTCGGAGTTCAAAATACAAGACCTCAAAAAATTGTTATCAATTACTGAAAAAGTATATAGATAGTTCACAAGTAGCCATTAAGGTTCGTACTGGACGACGGTTTGGTCAGTTTGGAGTTTGGTGTATTGTTATATGGAAGCATCAGTCAGTAGCAATTATCAATTTGTAATTTCCTTTTAAGAACGATTGTTCCGCATAGGTCTTAATTGCAATGCCATTAAGACAAGTTACTGCTTACTAATTACATGCAAGTTGCACAACTTGTTGGATATATGTTAGCTCATATAAGTAGCAGATTAAAATTTTATAGTTCTGTTGCTGCATTTGTAGAATGTTGTCCATATTATTTCTAAAATAGCCAACATTTCGGGGAGTTTCAGTTCAAGTGTAATGTATGCTCACATTCCTATTATCTTCATCTCCGTACACAACAACACAAACACTTGTGCACCCACATACTTTTAATCAGTCAGTCAAGTTGTTGTTTTCCACTAGTTTCCACTAGAACTCTTCCTTTCCATCTTGTTTTGTTTTGTGATGAGATGACGTTATTATAGGTATTACTTTTGTAGCAATAATACTACTGCCACAGTAACGCTCTCTGAAGTAAAAGTACACAATATGATTACTTATTAGCAGCAAAACATCATCTGGATTCGCATCTCGGTCGTTTTGGCATTCCCAATTCCACTGTCACTGAATACATACATGTGCCAAGTTAGATGCTTAATTTAACAACTTTATCATGTTATCAACGACAAAAATCTGATTTTGTCAATAGTATTCCATATTGGAGATACATTATTAACTCCAAAGGTGTGATGAAAATAGACCAGAACTGACAGTCTGTTATGTTTGCTGTTTTGTTTTTCTTCCGTTTGGCAAGGAAAGTAGAAAATCATCGGCAATCGGCACGGCATCATAATGTCCTTATGAATAAACAACATCCAACATTCATTTCATACATGCATAACACACTTCAGGTTTCATTCCGTCGTATCTTCTTGTCTTCTGTATTCACAATACACAACAATGAATGAACATTTATTATACTCTTTTGGCAGTTCGGCCACGGCTGAATAAAAGGGAGAGCGAGGGTTTTGAAGTTTCATTGAATAATATGTGGAGTCAAGTGGAGAGGATGTAAAGTTCACTCTCTAGGTAAAAGTGTGTAATTAAAAAACATCATCCCATTTTTTAAAGACTTAAGGCAAAGTGATATTTCCAGATAAAATTAGGGTCTATCGGGTATGTACTTAATTGGTGAAATTATTAAGTAAGTAGGGACAATCCTTTACTTCTCGATGACATATCATTTAACATTTTTATGACTACTATGCTTTTATAGAATTAAACGTAACAGCAATATATTTATGTTTACATGCAATGTAATTTAATTGCACTTGTTAGTAAGTAAATTTATTGTAATGGGATTGACATTGGAAGTTTTTAGAATTGTAATTGATTGTCCACCAGAAAAGGTGAGACCAGTAGAGTGAAATTTTTAGTCTGTGACGGGCATCCCTAAATCTGCTTACTACAACACAAGTAAATGCAATGACTAGATTTACTTATAATCTTGCTGCGCTCTTCTGCTGGAGTTTTGCCTGGATATCCTTTGTATACTCAAGATTCTCATTTCCAGTGATGTAGGTAGAGTGCGGCGGAGATTGGATTGGAGAAGATGAAAATACATACTACGTTTCGTACAGTACATCATCAGGCACTTTAGTGACTTTAGGGCAGAGTTTATGCGTAACTAAACCAAAATTGAGTCAATTCAGAATTGAAGATCCAAAGTGCAAGTGCTTTTGAAGCGATTGCCGTTCATATGAAGAATGAAAGTCAGTGGAGAACAAAGTATGAACGTTCCCATTTCACATTGTGATCATATATCATATAATCCCTACATACCATGTCTTTTTTATTACGCATTTGCACCCGGTTTGTAGAAGTTGGGTTGAGGCCGTTTGCTTTCTTTGTGTCTTTCTTCCAGTTTCCCTGCTCTCTTTCTGCATTCTGCTTCCATGAATAAAGTTCCGTGCTGCTACTGCTGATTTGATAATCTTTTTGATAATCGGAGCTTATTAACTTTATACGAAACGACAATAAGAAAAATGCACATCTTATGATTACAATATTACAAATTACATGAAAAAAATGACTAGTTAAAATGCAACATCCCAACATTT